>JAVSBS010023847.1:0-72419 GCA_033124195.1 Coracias cyanogaster | reverse complement strand
GGGAACTGGGCTTGTTTAGGCTAGAGTAGAGGAGACTGAGAGGAGACCTTATTGCCCTCTACAACTACCTAAAAGGAGGTTGTAGCGAGGCTGGTGGTGGTCTCTTCTCTCAAATTAGTGATGATAAGATGAGGGGAAATGGCCCCAAGTTGCATCAGGGGAGGTTTAGATTGGATATTAGGAAGAATTCTTCACTGAGAGGGTAGTTAGGCACTGGAACAGGCTGCCCAGGGAGGTGGTGGAGTCACCATCCATGGAGGTGTTTAAAGAATGAATAGATGTGGTGCTTGAGGATATGGTGTAGTGGTTGGGCTAGGACAAAGGTTGGACTTGATGACCCTGGAGGTCCTTTCCAACCATAATGATTTTGTGATTCTGTATAAAGATTTGTGACCTGCTCTGCTGCGTTCATTGCTCCATAATCCATCCTATGGCTTCTGACCCTGCTACAGCCCTCATTTCACTGGCAAGAAGAGACCTCTTGCTTTTGCTTTGGAAGAGAAAGTTGCAGGAGCCAGTGGTCGATGCTGGACACCAAACTTTCTCTCATCACCTTCAGAAGGTGATGTAAAAGCAGTGAGATTGAGGGATGTGAAATAACAAGCAGCAATTGTGCTCTCTTTTATATCTGGTTTCTGGATTATATTGAGTTGCAATTTCAAGGGCCAAAACCAGTGAAGACCAGTATTATCATCTCTTTCCTTGCATACAGACTGGGAGCACCTTTGTTACTTTTTATGAAAGGGGTAGGACAAAGAGCTGAAGGACTCAACAAGTCCTGAGAATACTCCTTCAGCACTGAAAGTTAATTTGGTAAAACTGCAGTGACATCTTCTAAACTTTCATACAAAACAGCTCTTTTTCCATGCCTTGCTGCCCTAACAAGCTTTTCACTTCAAGCGGTGAAAGCAAGTTGAAACAATACCTGGCTCTGTATCCTGTGCAGTTGACAGGGAAGATGACACATTGTCTGTTCTTTCCTACAAACCTTCCTTCCTCCTTCTCTAACCCTGTTCATTGTGTGCAGCTAATTATCTCTTCTGAGACACTGTTTAATTCCAGTGGAGGACGAAAGAGCTGGCTGTAATATTGTGGCACGTCCCCATAAAGGCAGGCAGAGAAAGTGAGAGAGAGAGAGATTTCATTTCCTGAATAATTCCAGCTTCATAGTGGGTGACAAATATCTCAGTCAATTCTTGGCTGCCAGCTGATAGGATTATCATAAATAGGCTCTGCAAGGCATCATTTTCATGCACGCACACTCATCCAAATTAAGTGATAATCTTGTTGATACTGGAATTAAATAATAATGTGGGGATATCAGACACCAATCACTTCAAACAACAACAAATACCAATCTGGTATCTTATTAATCATTAAAATTAGCCCTGTGAAAAACAGCAGATCCTCAACTGGTATGAACTGGCATTTTTCCACTAAAATCAGTGGCATTGGATAAATTTTCTCCTGTGGGGGAGTTGACTCATTATGTTTTTATACTTCCCCCCACCCCACTTTATTGTTAAATGTTACATTAGTGCTGGCACTGCACCCAGCTGTTGTAGAGGTAGATGTACATCAAAGAAAATGATTATGATGGACCAAATTGTGAACTCATTTTCATTTTTGCAGGTTTTCAGTTCATTTTTAATATGATTTAATCAAAAGAGGAACATACTTGGGACAAATAGAGGTACAAAGCAGAGTATGGCGTTTCAAGGAAGGGTATGTGATAGAGTGCATGCCAGTTATTCTGTTTTATGCATCTGCACATCATAAGAAGAGGCAAAATTCCCCTCTGTTGCTATGAAGCAGAGAGTATTATAAAACAAACTGTTAAAGAGCAAAGGACATATTTTCTCTTAAGGATTCATTTTCGGGTTCTGATTATCATAATTTGCCAAGTCAAGTTTTTGTGATGGCTCATATGCACAACATAAGCCCACAGGTAAAAATTAATGCATGATAACAGAACTCTTTTATATGGACGCTTGGCCTTTTCATAAGTGTTATGCAAAGGAACTTAGCTTAAAATTATTTCGATATGTTTAAGTTATGATACAGTTCATTACATGTGCTATGTGGCTGACTGTTTCTGATCAGTATTGCTCAGTTCATGATATAATGATTTTAATTGGGTCATTAAATTGAACCTTCAGCTGGTACATAGTAAGTCAAATTTTCTTTGCCTGGCTGAGGTTCACCTTACCAAGCTGAAAGGAACAATTCTTGTAAGCACAGAAGAGAAGAGAAGGTTTCTTCTCAAGTCTTGAAAAGGAGACATACTGCTCCTACAGACCTACCTCTGTAAAAGCACAAAATTCCATTCACTGACTCATTTTTCCCGTCCAGTAACTTCTCACAAACCGATCTTGATTCAGTGACGCTCACAATGAAGATTTTACTAAAGATCCCGGTCACCCTGCTTTACAGTGTGTTGTTGTTTCTGGCTTGATTTGTCTAGCTTTAATTTCCTCTTAGTTTCTTCTGTTTCCCCATTCTTTGCCAAAGTGTAAGAGTGCCAGAATCAGAAATTATGTCTTCTATAGGTACTTAGATATTGGACATAAAGAGATAAATATGGTTCATTAGTTCCTTTAATTTTACTGTTTTAAAAAGTTATTAATGTATAATATTCTATGTTGTAAATTGCTGGGTTTGGTTGTAGGGGTTTTTTTTTGCTTGTTTTTGGTTTTGTTTTTTATTTTTAATTATAATTTTATGCTATAATCAGCTACAAAAATCTTTCCGTTAATTCAGCACACTTATGAATTAATACTACCAGCCTACTCAGGTGTCCTGACTGGGTAGTCTCTGAAATGAGTTATGTAAATTACCCACTGATTTCCTAAGTAAAGGAGGTGGCCTTGTACGTGTGTGCCATGTTGATGGAGTGCAGCAAAAGGTGTTATCCATACTGAGTGTCTTCTCACACTGATATTTGGAGTTATTAGAATAATAGAATCATAGAATCATTATGGTTGGAAAGGACGTCCAGGGTCATCAAGTCCAACCTTCATCCTAACATCTCTCTATCCACTAGACCATCGCCTCCAGTGCTACATCTACTCAGTTTTTTAACACCTCCATGGATGGTGACTCCACCACCTCCCTGGGCAGTCTGTTCCAGTGCCCAAGCACTCTCTCAGTAAAGAATTTCTTCCTAATATCTAATCTAAACCTCCCTTGATGCAACTTGGGGCCATTTCCTCTCATTCTATCATTAGTAATTTGGGAGAAGAGACCGACACCAACCTCGCTACAACCTCCTTTTAGGTAGTTGTAGAGAGCAATAAGGTCTCCTCCCAGTCTCCTCCAGACAAAAGAGCCCCAGTTTCCTCAGCCATTCTTCATAAGACATGCCTTCCAGACCCCTCACCAGCTTTGTTGCCCTTCTCTCTACCCGCTCTAGCACCTCATATGTATATTAGCTCAACTGCCCAAACTGTAAAACTTAACTGGTGTGATGTTGTGTCTAGGTTAATTAACCCTGTTCCTCTGTGGAGCTAATTAGCTTGGGTGCTCTCCTGTGCTGACAGAACCATCATATGCATGGTTCTGATTCAAACTTGTTTTCCTCAAGCTTGGGGATCCCTACACCTTTATTTCACTCATGATAAACACACACTCCTAAACATGAAGATTTCATAACAAAAGATATTTTAAAAGACAATAAATTATGGCCACTAATCAGGGTATCAGGGACTACTCACTCTCCTTTTCTCAATGTACGAGGAAACCTTTCTATGTCAAGATCTTAAAAATGTGAACCAACTCCCATAAATCAGTGACAAAAACAGAAGTTATCAGAAAAAAAGCCAAGTCATGTAACCAGAAAGAAAAGAGCTGGAAGAAGTTCTGGGAAGTGAGGCTATCCACATCAGTTTTGACTATGGATCATTAATTCCAATAATGGATAATTACCTGGAGATCATCACTTGCAGTTAACTGGATGCACACTAGAAGGACAAAAGAGAGGGAGGGAGTTTTTGGAAGAGCACTGGAAGGGTAATAGCATCATACTCCTGGAGGATCTAGTGGGAGGTGTCCCTGCCTATGGTAGGGGGGTTGAAAATAGATGATCTTTAAGGTCCCTTCCAACTCAAATAATTCTATGACTCTATGATCTTCATTTCTTGCTGGTCAGCTTAAGAAGAAAAGTGGGGGGGAGATGCTCAAGGGCCAACATTACTTCAGACAAACGATCTTCCTAGGTATCTTCTACAGTTGAGAGAGGAATATTTTTTTTTCCGCAAGAAAAATGAAACAGCTGAAATAAGCTCCTGCTTTGAATCATCTTTTAGAGAGCCCATCTGTCTTCGTTGACTACACTATGAAACTGAAGAAACCAAAATCTTAGTGCTAAATACCCTCCCCAACAAAACAGCATAGTATGAAGATATCTAATACAGATCTCATTGTACCACGCAGCTGTCATGGGACTTGGAGTTAACAACTTCATGATCCTGACATGATACAACATAGTTATCTATTGATGAATGGGTGGAGCTTGGGGAAGAAGGGTCGTAGATTTTCTTAAGTCACTATGGAAGGCTCTGAACCCTGCCTCTAAGACTCACCTAGGAGAAGACTCATGATAAGAGGCAATATTAGATGACAGGAAAAGAGCATTAATTAAAAGAACCTTTGTTTATGTGGAAGTTCTCCAAGCATCCAGAATACCAGCAACTGGCGTTGCAAGCTTCAACATTTCAGGACATCTGAAGGGATGATGTATTCATCTAAAGAAGTCTTGCAAAACGCCTGACATTCACTTATCACTCAGAAGTGCCAGCATCGTTGACAGCTGCACAAATTCAGTTTCACACCTCCAGTGCTACATGTTTTTCAGCTACTTTCAAGGCTCAGAATTCTGTTGAAGGGTATATTTGTCTTGAAAATGGCGATGATCTGCCATGGGTATGATTGGTTTTGAGAAGCTACCAATGCCACGCTAACACTAGATTTAAAGAAATCCAGTGATAAGGCTTGGATTCACAAGGTCATTGTTTCCTTGAAGCACTTTACACTTCGATAGAAGCACAACTCCTGTAGAAGTAAAGTGCAAAATGAAATGCTTGAACTAGTTGGAGCTGTCATGTCTGTATAAGAGTTTGTTTCTCAGAGGATGCTCTTTTGAGTAGATTCTGGCGGCAAGACAACTTTTAATTGATGTTCGGAGAGGAATCCAGAATGACTTGCTCAATGACTTGCTGGAATGACTCATGTCCGACAGGAAACAAGGCAGTGATAAACTCAAATGAGGCTGTGGGAGGCAACAGGCTAAAAGCTCATTATAAGCGTCATTCATTTTACCCATACTTATGAAGCATAACAGAACTCAAGTTTACAGTGAAGGGCAAAGAAGAGTTAGGGCAAGGCTCTCTTTCAGGCAATGTCCCCAGAAAAGCTGGAGAGTAAATTTTAATGAATCTTAACTCAGAACCACCCAGTCCTCCTTCATGTCTGGCAAGTTTTGGTAACTATGAAGGAATCTGTAGGTTGCCCCTTCTACTTATTTGGAGTGACTGGTGCTCTATATACTGTCAGTGTTAACGTGACTTATGTTTAAAAGAGATGAAAGATAGACAAGTTATTATACGTAACAGGGCTAGGAAGAGTCCAGCTCCACGTACATCCTGTGAAGGAAAGGATCCCAACAGTCCTTGTATTTAGTTCCCTACCTTTCACATAGATGAAAGGTGGTCGGTTGACCTTGGCTGAATGCCAGGTGCCCACCAAGCTGCTCCATCACTCACCTCCTCAGCAGGACAATCTGGGGAGAAAATAAGATGGAAAAAAGCTTGGAGATTGTATTTGGTCTGGCTGAGATGGAGCTAATTATCCCCATAGCATTCCATATATTGCTGTGCTTTGTACTGACAGCTAAGAAGGTGTTGATAACACACTGGTGTTTTGGCTACTGGTGAGCAGTGTTCATGCAGGATCAAGGCTGTATCTCCAACATTCTGCCACCAGTAGGCTGGGAGATGGCAAGATATTGGGAGCGAACACAGCCAGGACAGCTGAGCCAAACTAACCAAAGGGATATTCCATACCATATGATGTCAGCTCAGCAATAAATGCTAGGAAGGAGATGGGGAGCGTTCTTTATTACATTTGTCTTCCAGAGAAATCGCTACATTCACTGAAGCCCTACTTCCCAGGAAGTGATTGGGCGTCACCTCTGAGGGGAAGTAGAGAAGAAATCTTATGTTTTGCGTTGCCTCCACATGTGGACTTTCCTTTTGCTTTATCAAATTTCCTTTATCTTGATCCACAAAGTTTTTTCCATCTTATTTTCCCCCCTACCATCCTGCTGAGGAGGGGAACGGTAGAGCAACTTGGTGGGCATCTGGTGTTTAGCCAAGGTCAACATACCACAAAACTATTATCAGCTTTTGCTTGGGTTTTATTTTCTCTAGACTAAACCACAACTCCATCCATCTTTGCTCTTTGACTATGTGGTCTTCGCCCTGATTATGGAAGGTAGTACTCACACTATCTGTTACTTAGTCAATGAAAAAGAATGATTGTAGGATATGATTCACATAACACATTTTGTGCATCTCCTTTGAATTTAGATCAGTAGTTAGAAACGAGATCTCAGCTCCTTGACCATGAATGGTACCTCCCGGTACTTCTGCTGGAAAAAAAACCAACCCTACATTACATCAAATAAACAATATATGTGTTCCTCTGCATCCTGTCGTCATTCCACTAGAAGTTACAGACTGCCTGAGTGGGGATACAAGAAAGATCTATGTTTCTGCACAACTGAGTCACATCCTAATCATTTGTTTGCAATACCTGTTGTAATATATGTTTGGAAAACTTCAGAGTTATCTGTATTACTCATTGCGCATTTTAATAATCATGATGTGTTTTGTTTGAAAAATAGTTTCCTACTGAAGAAAATAGTTCAGTAGGAAAAAAATAATGAGAAGAAACCTTAGTAGATAAACACCTATAATTAGGTCATTTTTGTGAGAGCTCTGTGTTTCTGAGTTTGGTAGTTTGTTGGTGTATGCCAGATAGCTGTGTCCTTGATATTTGCAAAATTAACAGCAAGACATACACAATAAATTCTTAAGAAATACTCATTGGGCAGTCATCGTTGCCCAGTGACACTAATGATTCAGAAGAAATGTGACCTGGTAAATGAAGGCTGCACTTCAAGATGGAGCTTTCAGAAGGTCTGAATTAGGGGATATTTTAAGGCAATCTGCAGCCAAACAGCAATGGAAGAAGCATGGTGATGTTTTAGACAAGGTTGCTGCATGGAGTTTTTACCAGACAACCAAAAAATAAACCGTTTGCTTAAGTAATTAAATTATGCTTCCTGGTGAAACACAGTGTAACGCAACCGTCACCAGGAGTGGGGATTTCAGGTATAACTATGTTGGTGGTTACATTAAATAGAGGCTTTAATAAGACCTGGTAAAAACAGAAGGAGCTAGAAAAGAGATAATAGAAAAATACATTCAGAAGAATTTTACTGCCTTTGGCTCTCCAAAACTTAGCTGACTAGTTTAAATCCAGCTCTAAGGTACCCTCAATCATCTGTGGAGAGGACAGACACTTACAGAGAGTGATTCATCCTATCTTAAAACAGTTGTTTAAGACATCTGCAAAAAAACTCCTTCTAGAGGTACCTGGAAGTACCTTTCTCTCTCCATTGACTATAAAAGGAACCTTATCAAGTAGATGAGAGTACGTGTTTCAATTTTGAACAGCTATCATTAGATTTCAAATGGTATTTCAAGTTTATCTTCAAGCCTGAGCAGGGCTGTGATTCAAGGGCTCAGAAATATTTCAAGTTGTTTTAAGTGACGAGTATTTGATTAGAGCAGGCTGGAAATTTTCCAAGTGATTTTTTTCCTCTTGAGAAAATGCTGATGGATAAGAATGAAAATGGTTAACACAAAAAGGCTCTTTATAAGGGCATTACATAAATACAGAATACATAGCCTCAGTTTAATCCTGACATACACTTTAAAACAATTTTTATGTGCAAAAGACCACAATATTTGGCTGTGGTAGTTTATTGCCTCTATACCTGCATATACCTGTTATACCTTTCTTTCAAAGGTGTGACATCAGCCTAGACCCTAGTGCAAGGAAAAAAATAGGAATTACCTCCATCTAGACATGAGACTTCCTATGTGTCTTCTTTGTAGTCTAATATCTGTGTGCCTCAATGTAATTGCTCCAACCCAATAGTCACTGTCTGTATTTCTGTCTCCTTTCTAGGATGAATAAGCTTCCATGGATTCCTGTGTGAGTGGGATTTCACTGTTTAAATGTGTATCTAAACCAGCCAGCCCAGGCTGCCTGCAAAATCGAGAGAGATTAAATCAATATAATCAGTTTGTATGGTGTAAGTGAGATCAAGATAAAACAGATGGATTACTCCCTAGAAGTCGTGTGCCATGTAGCAGACATTTAAAGCTATGTGAAATGACTCTCATCCTTTGCATGCACCTACTCTGAATTCAGTGTGGCAGCAGATTTTCTCAGTACAGCACAGTAATTCCTTTCCACTCCTCAGGGTAATGTAGCATCAGAGATTTATGCCTTAGAAACTTGTGACCAGTGCTACAGTGGTAAGAACTTTCTTAAAACACAGGCAATATGTTATATAGTTTTCATGAAAGGAGAGAAAAAAAGGATATCGGGAAAACAAACAGCACGCAAATATTTGTCCTTGCTATATCTTTCTTAATTCTAGGACACCTGACTTAGGAATTTAGTGTAACCTCTCAAAATATCTCTGATGAAACCATTCGGTTTCTTTTAGGAGTCTGAGATTCTCCTGTGAGCTTAGAAGTACAAACTCCCCCACTCCACACAGGGAATATGCAAAGGAGACACTGGAGGTTTCACACTTTTAACTGATCTTATGTTGTCATCTACTCCACAAAAACAAACACAGAAGCCTAAAAGTAACCATACTACAGAAAGACAGTATGGAGCCAAAGATTTTGGAGAACACTGGACATGTTCAATCAACAAGAGCATCTTTACAGTTTTGTGATAGAATATCCATGAAGAAAGCTTTGTATTATTTTGGAAAAAAACTACCTTCTGGTTTATTATTCTGCAGGCCCTGTAAGGAGGCCCGAAATGCTTAGCCTTTCATAATCTGCAATTTTACAGCTTTATCTGCCTGAACAATTTAAGAGCAAAGGCTATTTTTATCAAGCAGTTACCAAAAGACTGTATATATTTTTTCAAGCATACATAGTGCATATTTATTGCTGAGATGAACAAGCTTCAAACATTCCTGGTAAAAGCACTTTAAATAGCTTATTTGAGAATGGTAGCTGTTTACTGGCTGACGCAAATCAGGAAAGAAAATAAAAGATGTAAGAATCTGTTAATGCAATAGAGGGGAAAAAGAAAAATCTGTATTTTACATCATCATATGGCTGGATAAAGGATAGCATGGCATAAATAGCACAAAATAGCATAATAGAACCCCATTTTTCGCTCTAATATTATACTTTTAATGTAGTATTAGCCACAGCTAATGAATGAATATAAATGTAGAATAGACAGGAAAAAACAGGAAGTCGGGCTTCTTTCAGGCCACTTCTGAAAATACTGGAATATAGATTGTTCAAACAAGTCTTGGATGGATGGGTAGGTGGATTTAGTTGCCTGAGCATTGATATCTACTGTCAGGACCAACTCCTAGAGACACTAAGACACCCCAAAGCATATTGATATGGTACAGAAGACCTATATGATCTGTAGAGGCAACAGAGGGCCAGCCTGAATATGATAGAGAATTTAAAATTAATAGAATCATAGAATCCTTTGTGTTGGAAGGGACCTTTAAAGGTCATCTAGTCCAACCCTGCTGCACTAAGCAAGGAAATCTGCAAGTAGAACAGGTTGCTCCAAGCCCTGTCCAACCTGACCAGGAATATTTCCAGGGATGGGGTTTCTACCACCTCTCTGGGCAACCTGGGCCAGTGCTTCACCACCCTGAGCATAAAACATTTGTTCCTTATATGTTGTCTCATCACCTATTGTTCTGTTACAATAGAACCTGCTAAAAAGATTCTCCCTGTTTCTCCTATAGGCTGCCTTTGCTTAAAGACTGCAACAAGGTCTCCCTGGAGCCTTCTCTTCTCCAGGATGAACAATCTCAACTCTCTCAACCTTTCTTCATAGGAGAGCTTTTCCAGCCCTCTGATCACTTTTGTGGCCTTCTCTGGATCTGCTCCAACAGGTCCACGTCCTTCATATCCTGAAGGCTCCAAAGCTGGACACAGTACTGCAGGTGGGGTCCCACCAGGGAGGAGAAGAGCAGCAGAACCACCTTCCTCAACTAGCTGTCCATGGTGCTTTCAATGCATCCCATGATGCGATTGGCTTCTTGGCTGCAAGTGCACATTGCTGGGTTCATGCTCACATTGCCAGCTCATAATTGCACTATGTTTACATTTAAACATCTAAATCTTCAGTTGTCACTTAAGGGTTAAGGATCTAAATCTTTCTAAAGGTCTGGGTTTCAGGACTTGGTTCAGTTGCACAAACATAGGCATATGGTGCAGCTTGAGTATTGAGTGGACTTCATTAACTCCTGGCATAATTTCACTGAAGTGACACAAATAATGTGTCCTTATGTGCAGATGATGTTATCTAACTTGAAAGAATTCATGATGACCAGAGGCTCGATGAAATTGTCTTCCTTTGATTCAGTTGTAACAGATGGTCTCTTAAGCTCTTTTTTCTTTATATTTCAGCTGGGAGAAAAAAGGCCAAAAAGAATTAAGAATTTTAGCATTCCTCTTTTTATAAATGAACCAGAAAAACAAAGCAGAGAAAGCCTTTAAGGAACTCTCTAAACACCATGAAACAAGACTAAAATGCTAGGACTGACCAATTATCCTCTAGATCCACAGTTAACTTTCCTTCCTACAAATTTTTGAATTCACTACTCAGGTGTTTTTTTCTTTGACTAATAATATTTTCCAATGCAACATTCTTTTTTTCTAGATTTTATATTCACCACTCTGAGAAGGCCAGGAGAATCTGTAAAGAAAGGCAAAATCTGTTCAATTCATAGGATGATGAAGAACATTGAATAGTCTTTTTATCCCCTTATCGGACACTAAGCCAATGTCATGATACCCTGATGCTCTCCACTGTCATGAAAAACTGGAACTAAAGTCTTCCACTACTTTTTGAAAATTACATTAATTCCATGGTAATATCCATATTCTTAGCTTGTTAGTGGTAAGTTACTTTAAAAAGACGTTTACACAAAGGAATCTCTTTAAAGAAGGCTGACAGAAATTTGAGAGCAAATATTTAGATCTTTTCCTTTGACTAAGAAACCCCCTGTGATTGTATGGCTCAGTGTATGCTCAGCTACTCACAACCACTTTCTAGAAGATTGCCAGTCATGCATAAATGGTTTCTTACTCCCGCCCCCTCATTATTTCAGTATTTTATCTGAGGAACTATGCCAGCTCCTGAGAGAGATGCTGTTGGTTTTTCAGAATTCCTTTGAGCATTGTTGAATGGCCTTGCTGTAGTTATTCCCATGTTCATCACATTTGGCTCAAACAGAGCTGTGCAATCTACGTCTGCACATAAATTATTCAGTGCATCTTTATTGCTTCATAAGGTTAATGTGACAACATCAGTTGATATAGATTAGATAAACTCTGTTCAGAAGCTACATTAAAAACAAGACTTCAATGGTAAACCACCACAAGACTTTTACAACTACACTCCATCAGTAACACAGGCAACAAGTGCAGAACTTCTCTGTAGTTAATGGTATGGGGAAAATTCAGAAAGGCAACATATAATTACCTTCACTGAATTTAACCAGAAAATCAGGCTAGTTACTCTATTTTAAGATACCATGGAGACTAAAAATGCCAATCATGACTAAGTAACACAGAATGTTAACAGAAAAAATCTTATTAAAAGTTCAACGGTGTTTAATGGCCAGGTCCTGGGTTCACAACCTTTGTGAAGATCATTGTATTCCAGCTCAATTGTGAGCCTTCACTTTTCACACTTTCACTTGAGTGTACCCTCAGTAATTTTGGGAGGGGAGGGTGACACACCAGAGCTGTGCGGCCATTTAGCAAGGGCTGGACAGGCTGGAGAGTTGGGTGGAAAGGAACCTAATGAAGTTCAACAGGGGCACGTGTAGGGTCCTGCACCTGGGAAGGAATAACCTCCAGGACTTGACCTGCTGGAAAGCAGCTCCACAGAGGAGGACCTGGAAGTGATTTTTAGTAGTCTGTAATAAAATTCCTGTAGTGGGGATCAGTTTGTAGGCAGAGAAACAGGGGCCAGATTCTACAGGCTATTAGATATATCGACGAGCTTTAAGCAGATTTCCTCTGGCCATGGACAGCTCCAAGATCTATATACATAGTTTGCCTTTCCCCTTCCCTTTGCTTTGTCCTCGCCTTCCCCTTGCCTTTCCTAACCTTGCTTTCCCTTCTCTTTTCTATACAGCTCTTATATACTACCTTCTAGCTTGCATCCTGCTTCAGAAACATCTCATCACACAACAGCTTGACAACCTTGCAGGATGGAAGGTACATTCATGCTCATAGCCTGTGATCTAGGCCAGCTCCAAAAGTAAACTTCAGAAATAACGGCAGAATATGTAGTGTCAGTGTTAGATATTAGGACCAGATGTGACTGTGAAGTTGGCAAGAACAACAATGGTGTATTTATGAGAGTAGATACGAGCTCATGCCACTGGCCGTCATCAACCAGATACAAGCCAGTTCTGTTCTGGAAGATGTAGTTGTATAGTTACCCTAATATTTGAGCATATGTGCAGCAATGGATGCATTATTCATTCTTCCTCTATGGTTGTCCATGCACCACAATTTGCGGAATGGTGGACATGTGACCAGATTTAAGTGGGCCCTCTAAAGCCTATAAATAGTGTTTCTGAAAACATGAAAGTATCTGACCCCTGGATTTTAGTGAAGTCCTCCTGCAGCAATTGAAAACGTGCTGCCTTCAGTGTCTGCCCTGGCCAGCAGCAAACTGCTGAACTAACAGCAACGCTGCACTTGAATGTGGTCAGAACGGCATGGAATCTCACTGGGATACCCCAGAGAGCTAAAGCTAAAAGACAACAAGTAGAGATAAAAGCAGTAAGCAAAAAATTAAAATAAGTAATTTTTCATATCTATCATTTACTGATGCGCACCCTATTCTTAGAATTTAGTGAACATTACCACAGCCTGGAATACACTTTTTCTACAGAAACAAAAGGAAGAATTGACATTCTGGAATTACAGAGAGAGAAATCCACAAAAGCTTTTTTTACATGTCACAGTTCTTGATTTTTAGGTATAATGCAAATCCCACAACTTCATGAGCTTCCTGTAAAGCATTTAGATACACGAGTACAAAAGTTAAAGTAAAAAAACAATCCTATTGCCCAGTGATTAGAAAACTTAACCAGGAAGGTAGATCCATCTTATCTGCCCCTCTACATTTTTAAATAATAAGAGAAGATACTGGAAGCTGCTCTAATCCAGATTACTTCAAGGCTAAGGAATGTTCTTCCATGTGAGAAGACTGGTATCATGATGATTAGTAAGATGAAATGTAAGAAATGAGCCTTTGCTGCAAGTTTTCTTTATAGCCAGGTATATAACCAGCAGCAGAGAAGATATTCAAGGAAGGGATCAATATGCTTAGAAGTTTAAAGTGGAGCCCACTACTTACAGCCTCCTGTGCATATTGCTCCAAGTGAAAGAAAAAAACAATTTTGAAGTTGAAAATAAATTTTATTTATTTGCTTGCTCACTTTTTGCAAACGAAGCTTTATTAATTAATTTAAAAGGAGAAGGGGTTTCTGAAATGACTAGAGAACAACTGAGGTATCCTGGAAAATCAAGCTGATCTGTGTATGCTGGAAATAGGAACCTATGTGAGAATAACAGACCATTCTTATTGCTTTGCAGAAGCAAAAGTTGAAAGACTCTACAATGTCACTAGCAACGGATCTGGAAAATTACACTCTGAGGATTATGACAACAAAAAGCAGTCCATTTTTCAGAAGAAAATGCCTTGACTATGGTTAAATGATTTCATCATTTCTACCTGCAGCTAAATACAAGGTAAAAAATATTTTCCTCTCTTCTGAAACTGAAGCGTTGACAAATACAAAAGAAAAAAATGCTGCTTGTCTTGAATTTCCCAATCTTCCTTTTTTTTTTTTTTCTTTTTTTTCCCCAAAAGATCATTAACTGTTTGGCACAAGTGCAGGCATGTGAATGCATCTTACAGTAACAGCTTCTACAAATCTGATGATATGTTTCAGAAGAGAAAGCTTTTCTCTTAACTGTAATAACTCTTGTTAGCAACTTCAGAGGAGAAGTGAAGATGGTGTTAAAAATTATAATCAATGACTCAAGGGAGAACTACAAATTACTTTGCCACATTATAGGAAAATGGCAATTCACAAAGCTTCTATGTAAAAGATGCCTAAAGAGGTGATATGGAATAAAAGAGAAGGATGATGGCTGACTCTATCAATTCAGCCAAATCATCCCACCAAGCAGGAGAAATCAAAAATACATTACGTTAGGAGAAGACGTTTATCATGGTTGAAAAAAGAAAGACTGCTGGAATTTGGCAAGGTGGCCAATTGTCCAAACATGTCACTGTGATGAAAGACATATTCATATTCAAGAACAGAACATGGAAAATATTTACAGACATATGTAAACATCTGCTAAAGGGGCACATCTGCTAAGCAAACAGAGAGAACAGAGGCTACAAAAGTCAGGAAACGTTTATACTTGCTGAATTTCCTATCATTCAGATACACTGTATTACTCTAACCAAAGCATTGGCTAGTACGCTTATCAATTGTTTCTTTTTTAAAACCCTGTTTTTGTTAAAACCTTGTACCTTGTTGCACACCTCCACTTACCATATCCCTTGGCCTCTGTTCAGCATCAGGATATATGACATTATGTCTTCTTTAGCCCAGACACGTAATTTCCAGAACACTTCAGGGTTTGGATACTCTGCCTATCATACAGTTGCACACAGGAATATGCTGATGAAAAGTTATGTAGAACTCCCTTTTCCCCTCCAGCCAGCAGCCCACATTAATAGCTACCAAGCCAGCCCTTGAAACTCAGTATAAAGGAGTGCGTAACAGTCTATTGCTACCCTGGTCATGTACTGGGGTGCTGCATACTGCCACGCTGCAGTTGTACCAGTCTTATCGTTATCGTTACCATTATCATCTTGAGAGTGAAATGCTCATGTGCCTCCAGGCACCCTGAAGCCATCCTTAAGACAACAGTCTTGTAGATAAGAGAAAAATGAGATTATTTCTATTCTGAATGCAAAGCTTTGAGAAACAGTTTAGAGGCAGAGAGGCATAAATAAAAGATTACTAAAACTTGTTAAAAAACTGCATAAATAAAAATTCATAAACTGAACAATGGGCTTGTTTTTATCCCAGAAGATCAGTCTCTTTCTCCAGAGGAGAAAAAGGCTGTCAGAAAGTTTATTCAGCTCTCCTAACTGACGTCCAGTCTTCTAGCAATACCCTCACCCGAGCTACAGCCTCCACTGAATAAATCATGATCTGGGAGCACAGCTGACCTCATCTATCCATTTATACAAATATCCAATATTCTTAGAATTCCTGATCATTCTACAAACCTCCGGCAAACATCTTAGATTTATTCTGCTTATAATTCTCTAAAGGTCTCTGAGAAGACTGCAGACTGCTAGGCCATATCTGTAACATTAAATCAAACACCCAGGGGAGTGACCAAGGCATTACCTTGCAGTCATCTATGTGCTGACTATAATCCCTGACCCTGGCCTGAATCAACGTATATACTGTTCCCAGGCACACTCCAGAAGCTAGCAGGAGCAAGAGAGCATTCCCAATAAGCAATATAGGTCCTTGATCCCACTTTGAAAGCCAAGAAACTTTCATGCTACAGACAGAAGTTGTGCCAAGTCAGAGCTAGCAAACGATCTCCAGTCTATATTTCAATTATTAATATAATTTTAGCCCTGCTGTGGAGCCTCAGAAATGCTGATGTCTTATCACTGGTCTGAATGGAGCCATCGAATAGGAAGGCAGTAAACAAAGGTTGCTACTGCCAAGCATAGCAATTGGCAGAGGTCTACCTTAAGCTGTAGAAATCACGTAGCCTTGTGAATCATGCTGTTTCTCTTGTAGGCTAATGAGGATCAGTCTATGCTTGGAAAACAATGTACAATACAAGGTATAATAAAAGGTGTGTCTCATCTGAACACATGAAGAAGACTCATAGAGGAGGTTTGGCTTTGGATACTTAAAAGAGCATAGGCATGAACCCAGTCAGATAACTTTTGTAATTACTGCAGTTTTGGGATGAATGTCCCCCTCTGTCTAGCTCTCAGAAGTCACAGGATGCCCTGGTGTTCTTCCACAAACACAGGAACACATTCCAGGCACCACTTGCAAAACCTGACAATTTAACTCCCAGAGACAGACAGTGTCAGCTCTGGAGAACTGATTCATCAGTCACCATTGTAACTGTCACACAGGAAAAAGAAAGCCCAGAATTATTAATGAGAATAAATGTTCACAATTTGTTGTGTATGGCATCTAAAAATAGGAGCCTTTTCAACAGTACAATACCTCCAGTGCCATCTGGTGATTCATTGGTGTGGTCAAAAGTGAAGGGTTTATTTATTCCTGGATGGTGATTTACCAGAGTTTTCATTATTGTCCTAATTCTGTTACCACTGAAGTCACTGATGTCATCACTAACTTCCCACTCACAAATCTAAAGACCAGAGGGCTTTTTACATCATCTAGTTTTATTTCCTGCAGAACATAGCCCAGGGTCTTCCCTAACTGGTTCTCCAACAGAATTTCATTCAAAAAATTATGAGGAACACTCTGTAACAGCATCTTTCATTTAAGTACCCCAATAGGAGTATTATTTATAGTTAATTTCTCACATACTGGTTTTAATTAGACAGTGGAAATCTCTTGGAATTCAGATGACAATACATTTTTTGGTTGTGTTTCCCTGAAAGTGGGATCTATTTTTACTTAAATTAAGGTGTCAACCTGTTATCAACTATATGAATATATTTTCAGTGCAGTCAACAAAGATCAGAGGCTTAGCACAGATGCCTGAATAAAGATGAGTCTGCTGGCTGATTGGCCAGATCATGCTGTGAACTTTCCTGATGATGTTGGCTAGATCTCCACTACTGGAGTTTAAGCACCTGGGTTGTATCTAGACACTCAGGTTAGACACACAAATTTAACATTCTTGAACTGGAGCTGAATATCACTCTAGAGCTTGCTTCAGTGGCTCAACAACAACGTCCTGGTTCACCTTGTCACAGATGATATATCTTCTAGGAACTGGGAGGACAGGATCCACAGGAGACCCATGATCTTCTGTAGCAATGGCTGCAGGCCAAATAGGAAAAGTACACTGCCTAAAACATCACTAGATGCCTTGGCCAACTCAGTCCTGCCCTAAATATACGTCAGGTCCAACCTGTGTCTTCGTAACCTAGTCCAGGTGGCAAAATATTTGACACCCTACCTTTTCACTTAAGGAGATGGTCAGTGAATATTGCTCAAATACACTTTTTTCCCCTCTCCTCTTTATATAGCTCTGTCAGCAGAAAGCTGCTGCCCCATGCAGATGAAGTAGTAGGAGTTGGAGATGCGCCTGTTTCTGCCTATAAGTTTTGTCCAGCCAGGAGCTGTTGCCGTTCATATGGTGCACAGAGATGGCTTTTAAGCTGAGACATAGTCCTGCACCCACCTGTACTACTGAGCTCGTAGCTATTAATATATTTCCTTGCTACATCATGTGCACTGTGACATACTAGAGCAAATGGAGAGCTCACTAGCTCCAGAACTGGAAAAATACAACTGGAATTATGTAACTATAATACATCACACACAAAATAATATTAGTTTGGGACTTGCTGTGCTTATTCTACCCACGCTAGTCTCTGGATGCTGTGTTGCATCCTGGGGAAATGCTACTTTGTACTATCTGCATCAAAAAGAGAAACACTTGGTGATGGAAATATATCTGAGTGTCCAAAAATGCTGAATCTTAGACTTCTTTGCGAGTAGCACAGGTATGACCCTATGCATGCAAGCAATAAATTTAGTCCTGCTATTGAGCCTTTGAAGTCTTATTTTAAGCTATCTTTCGTTCATTGTTTTTATATTAAACATAGGTTGTAAACAAGTTTTCCTTCTAAATCACCAGAAAATCTAATATTTAATATTTATATAAGGTTATAAAACATCTTAGGAATATATTGTGCTCAGTGCAAATTTGTTTTACACATCCCACCAAGGAATTGTTCAATACTTGCCTTGCATATGTCACTGCAGTCTATATTAAAAAAAATATAAATCCCTAAATCCTGAGACTTTCCTCAGAGAACATACAGCATGAAATGTTATTTGCTCTTGTGCAAAAACATTAGAGATTGCATATTCAATCACTTCTTGGATATAAAAACATCTTTCTTCATTTCCCTCCTTCTCATTCTAGGTCTCCAGGGTTTAAATTTTTAACGTAATTTGAAAAGTTTAAGGGTGGAATAAAGAGTTTTTAAATATCATTTGAAAAGTTTAAGGGCATAATAAGCAGTTTACAATATTATATCATCTCAAATTCTGAGAATGAAATTTCTGACAATAGATTCAACCTACGGATAGTCTTTACACTCAGGCAAAACCAGAAAGTACAACAGGTATAATATGGGATGAAGGAAAAGAGAAAAATAACGAAGGGATTTTTCCCTTTACCTTAAGCTCACTGATTCTCAAGATTTAAACTTTTGGGGTCTATTTTTTTTTTTTAACAAAAGAGATTTCTAGTTTGGGAGCTGTCAGAAATACTGTCATTTACTGTATGAAAGAATAACAGGCATAATAAATATACAACGTCTATTTGTTTTCTAATAAATTCTTTAAGTGAAATAATTTAATTCATGAATACATTTCTGAACGTTTGTGCTGAACTTCTTAACAACATTTTTTCCCCTTGTTGTTCAAAGATGACAAGTGGAAACTAGGCTGCAGAAGAAGTCATTGGAGATTATCAAGCCCCACATATATTACGTTAATTCATCTGTTTCTTATCAGATGTTTTCCAGTTGCAACTCTGCATTACACTGTAATTCAGCTTTGATGAGACTTTTCTTCACTACCTTTGCTTGATCCATGAATAAGAAATTCAGCTTTTGCATATGCTTACCATTTTTATTTCTTCTCTGTACTTGAAGCTCATAATTAAGCAAAAATCTCTTGGCCCTTTATATTGTAATAAACTGGGATTTTGTCATTTGGCTTTTTTTTGTTTTCAGATCATGTGTTTAGTACAGTTATTAAATAATTTAGGAGTTTAGTGTCATGGTTTGATCAAAATCTGATGTTGTTTCCAAAAATTTACCTGCTTTTACCACTACTCAGCAGCACTTACATAGTAAAATAATGTACACATGCACACTTAAAATAATCCTGAATGTATAAACTCTTTGCATAATGGTTTGGGTCCCTTCTGAAAGAAGAATCCCGTAGGCACATATCATTTCACTTTACTGGTTGCAGCAAAACAGCTTTACTAGACTTCAGGAAAATTCTATCTATTCCGTCCACTTTTTGTAAAATGGATATAGCGTTGAGAGGATGCTTAGTATATGTGAAGGTTAATAAGTTTTGATTATTGAGACATCTAGAAACACCTTTTGTCTTCCTGTGAGCCTACTCACTCTGAGTGTATAGCATTTATTGGTTTAACATTATTATACTGGCTACTATAAACATAAAAATCTAATGACTTATCAAAAACTTCCTGTCTGAAGCCTTATTCCCTCAATAAAGGTTTTATGCATGTGCTTAGATGATTTATCTGAACAGACTGATTTTATTCACTCTAACTTGTCCCTTGCCTAAGTCCTTTGCTGCGTGGGTACACAGAGGTCCGTTTCCCACCAGAAGATGCTTACGGCTGAACTGAAATTAAGAGGACAATTCAGAGCAGAAATGAACTGTGTGTATGTCCATAAATATTCACCAGATCAGGCTGTGGGCTTTCAAAAACACAAGTGGTAGTACTGGAAAAAAAAATAATAATATGAGAACCTAAAAATTAGGACTCTATTCCCATAAAAGTGATTCCAGGTGCCTGTTTGGACGTGGAGGTTTTATGTGTTGCCAGGAGGGGAAGTTACACTGTGAAATGACAATTCAAATCTTCTCGTATTCTGAATAAGGGTGGGCACGTGCCATGCAGGCATTCACTGAACATTTATAGAGAAAACTCCTTCCTTGTGGTAGGCATCCCTCTTCACTGGTCTCACCTTCTTTACTGTAGTGGTAACAGCAAAACATCCCCATTTTATCCAGTGTCTAGCAAAGCACATGGCAGGAAGTGACTGATTTGAGCTCAATTTTATACTCAAACTAAGCAGATTCAAATCCACTTCCTCCACCACCCAGGCAACTTAATTTACGCGGCCAGATCAAGGGGAAAAAATGTGAATAATTTCAGAAATACATATGAATCTTGATTTTATCATTTTAATTTGATGAAGGATATGACTTTACAGTGCAAATAATGTAACATTCATGTTTGGAACTGTTCAACTCACATAACTTTTGTAAGTATAACTAATCCAATCTGCTTACACTTTTAAAAATTTGAATGAATTTTCCTATAAAGATATGTTCAGTTATATCTTTTAGAGCCTTTTGTTTTCAGACTTCCAGTACTATTGGATTTTTTTTCTTTATCAGAATACAGAAATATTTACTCTGTAGTTTCTATAAGGTTTCTATGCATTTTGTGCTGCTGTGCATTTCTGTTCTTCACTGGCTTCTCCTTTGCTAGCAATTTACCTTTTATTTCTTCTTCTAATCACTTGTGATATTTTCAACATCTCTTTAATTTTTAAAAAAATATCTTTACTAGGGTGACACAAGTAAGTTCCTGTAAATAAAAATGTCAACTTCCATTTCTCTCCCTGTCCCTCTCTACCAGAATGATCAGCCACTTTATTTCAATGAATTCTATATGTAGATAAGTGAGATTTTATTCATTTTTTTTTTCTAGTGTCAAAGTACTCCTAGATTTCTCCTTTTGCACTTGCTCCTATTTCACAATAATTGGACAATTATCCAGGACATGTATAGAGTGCTATCACTACAGAAATTGTGAAGTGTCACTAAGACCAAGATTCAGGTGGTCTAACAAACATTAAAAATTATTTTTTTTTAATAATGTGGGCAGCTGGTCACAAGTGTTCCTTAGGGCTCAGTACTAGGGCCAGTTCCTTTAATATCTTTATTAATTATGTGGACAAGAGGATCAAGGGCACCTGTAAACCCAGGAAGTTTGCAGATGACACCAAGGTGGGCCGGAGCATTAAGGGTAGGAAGACTCTAACGAGGGACCTGGACAGGCTGGATCAATGCACCAAGGCCAGTGGTATGAGGTTCAACCAGACCAAGTGCCAAGTCCTATACTTGGGTCACAACAACCCCCTACAATGCTCCAGGCTTGGGGCAGAGTGGCTGGAAAGTGCCTGGTGGAAAAGGCCCTGGGGGTGCTGATCAACAACTGGCTAAATGTGAGCCAGCGTACGCCCAGGTGGCCAAGAAGGGACATGGTTTAGTGGTAGACTTGGCAGTGCTGGGTTAACAGTGGGACTCAATGATGTTAAAGGTCTTTTCCATCCTAAATGATTCGATGATTTTATAAAATATTAAATAGGACTTCTGTACCACTTGCCAGAGGGAAACAGCTCTGTAGCCACAGCATGAATTATAACTCTGAAATGGTTTTGTTTTGTCTCAGCTGAATCACTCATGTCTGTGTGGCTGGTTGTGAGTCTTGACTGAATGATAATCAACAGTGCCAGGTACTTTGCTGTCTTCTGGCAGAAGTGGCTGACACAGAGAAATTAGTGCATTAGCTTTTCCACCCAGGAGATCTGTGTTCAATGTGTAATTTAGGACTCAGACCTTCAGCAGATAGTGTAGTCCATTGATCTTGGTAGAGCCAAACTACTCTCTGAGCGATAGGTTCATGATCCCAGGTGAAAAACCCACTTGATGACTTCCTTCTGCCTCTCATTTATTCAGGCGTGAATTCACCACTGTCAGATGAGAAACATGGAATAAATGGCAAATATTTTAAAGACGGCGGCTTGCAAAGTCTCTCAAAGTAATTTGCACCTAATTTGGAATGTCATTGCTTTCCTTTATTTTTTCATCACAGTAGCATAACTGAGGTATTTAAACTCATTTACTCTTTTGATGATTACACCCAGCCACCCCCCAACCATGTTTGGGTACAATTTAATGTCTTTGAAAGTCCTGACCAGGAAGACCAAGGACGAATAACAATATGAGCCTAGGACTGGCAGCTGCTAGTGTTGATAGAGCCTGAAAGGCAGATCCAGCCATTGCTAGGAGTAGAGACAATTGTCATCTGGGGGTAACTGAAAAAAAAAGAGAGGAAAAATCAATAGATGTAAGTAATTTTCCAAGAGAATGTTGCTTTAAAATTGTGGTGAGAAATTAGGGTCAAGACAAATCTCGCTGCTGCATGCACTCTTGCCTCTGAGGATGGATGATAAAAAAATCCCTCTTGGTAATGCAACCTCTAAGCCTCTACAACATTGATATTTTAAACTATTCCTGCTAAAATTTTAAAACATTAAATATTTCCTCTAGGCTAAGCCATGTACTGTTCAGATAAAGCTCTGTTTTAGGGCTGGAACTCCAAACAAACTGGCCTGTGGCCGTGCCGAGTAGAATTCCAATGAGTCTGAGCTTTATCTTCATTAATAAAATATTAACATTTCACTTTTTAAGTATTTCTTTCTCTCTTATTAAAAAAAAGCTACGACAATATTTTCCCTTTTTTGTGAGGTAACACCAAGGCAGTCAAATCTTTACACAGCTTTGGGTTAACTTTTTTGAAAGTTCCTACTTTTATGTTATCTTTTATTTCATAACTTCACTGCAGAAAAGAACACAGATTAGCCTTCCTGACACAGGAAGTGGAGCTTTTAAAAATAATAACTCAAAAATTCTTTCCTCCTTGTGAAGTGGATGCACGATATCCTATATCATTGCTTCCATATCTGCAGTCTAAATCCATGAAGTCACATAGTCTGGAAAAAAAAAAAGAAGTTACTTTTGGAAAAGCATTTTTGTAACTGTTTCTTCAGGTAAAATATTCTTAATGAGTATAGAAATATGTTCCATATTTACACTCAAGCTTCCCCAGAGGTTTTGTCTTCTGACTCTCCCACTTAATATCTGTATAGTGTATGTATGCGTGATAGCTCTACACCCTTTTACTGAACTAAAGTCAGGTGTTGTTCTGATATCAGTGACTTTAAAGAACTGAATTTGGTCCTGAACAAGAAAATCCATTAAAAATAGCTTTCTAAATCAGATGTCTGTTCTAAGTGATACTATTGTGTATCTTCACAGGCATGATTTCCCCAGGTAAATTAAACCAGCTTGAGGGACCTTTCTTCTTCCTCTAAATGACCTCTTCAAACAAGGAATCTCAAATGTGAATTGTGCAACACGAGGCTGTATAGCAAAGTCCACCATGAAAGGAAATACTTCTGATCATCTTTGCTCTTACTGAGCAGTCTACAGCCCATAGACATTCCAAAGGAAAAAAAAAAAGACAAAATAAGAGAAAGTGGTAGAAATTTATGTGCAGAAACTACCCGTTAGATGTAAGTGGAGATGACAGCAAAACTCGTAGACTATACACCTAGCAGTCTTTCTTCTTCTTCTGTGAAAGAGAGAAGACCTTCCTAATTTTCCACCTGTGTGGGCTTTAATGGATTTACCCACTGCCTTCAAGAAGCCATCTGAAAGGCATATAGCTGAAAGAGGGGAACCGTGTACCTCAGCCTGTCCTTTCATTGTGTTACTGTAATGCCTGTAACATATCTTTTTAATGAGCACATTTAATGTTGAAGATCGTCCTGCAGAAGATTGCTAGAATGACAATACAAATGGCTTTGTTTTTCTCCTAGGCACTGGAGCAGGGGCACCAGTGGCAATTAGTTTTGTCACTAAGGCAACTACTGGCAGGAAGGGAAAAAGAAAGGGTTTTACGGAGCAATTCTCCTATGGCAGCTATGGAGCAGCTCCTCTAACACACAAATCCTTCCTTCCCTTGGAGCACACGAATGTCTGGTTTATTGCATGTGAAATTATTTACCCCTGCAATATCAAGAGAGCAGACAAGGGCTGCAGGATCTCAAAGAGGTGAAGCTGCTTGCTGCAGTGTGGTCTGTGCTCTGTTCCTCACTCTAGGCATGTGTTTCATGGATTAAAGCAAGGCAAGATGCCTCCCTCCTACCTCCCCCGCCTACTTCCCCAACATAACACAAACCAGAAGCTATACAAGCATGCCAGAATGAGAGAATCAATTACATCTCTGTCTCTTAGGAAGAAGCAGAGCCCATAATGCAGATGTTTTTACAGCTGTGAGTACTGCTGATGATTTAATGGTCTAGGATAATTGATCCATAGCATAGTTGTTTTTACAGATGAAGAGAGGAAAGGATTTGGGGGAGGGAAAAGGGAAGAGGGTGATAAATGTAAGCAAAAAAAGGATGTGAGCTGCCACTAAATGCATTTTTATTTGACAAGACATAGCGCTTAAAAATAAAGTTTAACAGAGGCCGTTTGGAGAGAGACCTAGCACACAGATCACCAGTAATCCCAGCTCCTGCTGAGTCCTCACTGGCTCTGGAGCAGCTGCTGCACCCTGTACTCAAAGTGCTTCCCTTTTTGCATAAAGTCTTTGCTCTGCTTGCAGTGAGTGACCAAAAGAGAACTGAGAATAGACTGAAATACAATTCACAGCTTTGTTTTCTGTGCTGGTAATTACTTCTCCCCTCTAACTGCATTACCTATACTGTCAGAGTTATCAAGTTTGCTACTGATTTCTTTGTTGTAATATTGAGTCATGACCCTTCTTACCCAGATTATCTAATGATGAGATAATAAACAGGTAACCTTGGTATTTGGGAGTTCAGTATATATTATTTTTCTAGCAAGATCATATTAGAGTTCATCTTAAACAAGAAAATCCCAGTCCCAGGATACTGACACATAATTTTCTTTCTCTCTTCTCTGCTATATACATAATATTTAAGATGACCTTTAGTCACAGCAAAAAACAAGAAACAGAACAAGAACAAACGATCATTTATTTTTATTACTATCAACCTTAACAGAAGTATTTTTAAGGGCTAAATAACCAAAGAAGGAGATTAGAGAGAGATAATTAAATTCTCCACCTCTACAATTACTTAAAACACCATGAGGAATGGGAATTCCATTATCTAAACAGAGGTGCCAGTAATATAAGAAATTTCCCAGGTGATCTGACCTGGACTTCCCATTGCCTTGTCAGCAAGGAATAGATCTGCTCTAGGTCCTGTGTCACACCTACAAGCTCACACCTACAAGATGTGGGGCTTTGGCACCAGGCACTTTATTGGGCAACTGAACCTCACTCTGGATGTCTAAAAGATGGTTTCCACATGGGTCATAAATACAAGAATCAGTATTCCTGTACTGCGGTTCTATATAGTTTTTCCAAAAGTTAAGATCATGTAGCCAGAAGATTTAATAGATTATATATAAAAATAGTAAATGTTACGATCATTATTGATGCATGATTAATAATAAAAATAGATTTAGTCTTTTCTCTTGTCCCTGCACAGTTATATCTTGGAATATTTATCTGGTATAATCATCTTTTATTTTTAATTCTATCTTTACTTACTCATATCCTCAGAATTACTTGGCATGGATATTTGTTTGCTAATAATGTCAAACTCAGAGTAACTTCCACTAAAATATATGATCTAATTGTTGATAATGTTTAGAGAAGGGGAGGTTATTTTAAATCTAAAGAAACTAAAATTTACTGGTAGAGTCTGTGGGTGACACTCACAGGTAGTGTAAATAGTACCACAGATTTCACCTGCATTCAGTGGTATCTGCCAGATTTAATCTGGCTGAGGTGTGGGGTCAATAAGTCTAATATTTTCTGACATTACTACCATGGAGTTTTTTTGTTTGCTTGGTTTTTCCCATTTCCATTTGCTAGGCTTTCCTATCCCTGTGTTTGTAAAGTCTTCAGAAAATTCTAATTTTGAAATCTAAGATTCAGAACCAAGCCCTGGGAAATGCCATTGATTATGAAATGTACCCGTGAACCAGAAAATAAACAAGCAAGAAACAAACCAACAAAAATGCAGAACAACCACAGTGATTTAGATCATTACTAAAAACATCCCCATGGCAAAAATTCATGTCCCAGTGCTGCTGATACCATAGATACTAGTTTTTTCAGAATGTGTGCTGATGCATGTGGGGGGGAAACGTTTCATGCAAGCACCTTCCAAGCATGTCACCTCCATGTACAAACATGGTGGCCCAACTGCCCTTGTCTTTTGCACTTTCTCCTCACTTGTCTGAAAGAGAAGGGAAGAAACCTAGGGTGGTTCAAATTGAAGCACAGATCTTCTTTCATAACACTAAGTCACAGGAAGATGTGAAACAAGGTGGTCACATACTCCACAGGTTACTAAAATGAGTGTGGATGTTGTCACAACAAATGGGTGCTTCAAAGTGCTCCTCTCTGAGGTGCAATACACACGCCAAGACCACATTGTTCTAAATTATAAACTCCAGCCCAGTGCTTTAACTATAAACTAGCAATTAAATACTTAATTTGGCTTCAGCATCTGAGTCAGGTAAGAATAATTTTCTATGATTTATAGTTGAGGAAAAAAACTTCTCACAGATTCTGAATGTTCACACCTCCAAAAGGCTGCAGAATAAATCAAAATATGCGTTTAATTCTGAAAGCATGACTCTTTCTTATAGCAGTTAGTATCACAAAAAAACAAGACCTTTCTCCACAAGCCTCACCACAGTTTTAGAGTTATAAGAAGAAAAGTTGGAAGAGCTCATGGGTCAGCTTTGCTGCCACATCCACTTCTGGTTTCAAGCCACCACCTTCAGCTGAAGTTTGTTAGAAGAACACTGGATCTCTGACCACTTTTTAATCTTGGAGGAATATACTTAAAGCTTTTTGTAATGATAAATCTTAACCAGCTGAACAATGGCATAGACTTAAATGGTGGTATTGTAAATATATTCTTGGTGGAAAAGAGTGCTAATTCTTTTAATTGCTGTTTATCTGTGGTTTTTTAGAATTTTTTGAGTAAGTCAACAGCAGACTTCCACAGACTCTTCTTTGTTCCTCAAGGAAGATAAAGGAAATGGTCACCAGATTACCTTGAGTATAGAGGAAGACTTTGTAGGAGCCAGTGTTAGAGTCCAAAAGTTTCTGTCCTTAGTTTGTTTCCTGTGTGAAACAGATAAATATACAGCAGTGATTAGAAAGGTCGCAGCTGGACCTGTTTGAATTATCATCCCCAGATATAGCACATCAACGTGTTGCATCTGATTTCATTCCAGCAAACTGATGAAATAACAACCTACAAACACATCTTGGCAGATATCAGCCTACCAGCAGGTTAAAATTCCCTGAAAACGTAAAGCAGCTGTTCCATAAGGGAAATGTTTTACATTTGCCCTACCCTTCACTTAGTGAAGGAAATAATGTGACAGAGGATAATTACATAGAAAAAAACAGGTTTCTTGGAAAGGTCTACACTTTAAATGTTTGTGTTCCTTTTATTCACATGAAGTTAACCATAACACTTGCAACTTGAGGAGTGTGCACCCACCATCCTGTTGCATTAGAGGTAAGGTCCCCTCACAGCCATACGTCAGTGCCATGTTTCCAAGCACCTGCTCAACATTTCAGTTAAGCACATTATTTTGCTGTGGCACAAAGTTATTACAACAGGCTTACTTTAGAAGAAAATGAATCATGCTCTAATTATTGACTCTGTGGACTTGACGTGCATCAGCTCTAAGGGATTGTAGGCTGGCTAGGTAAAGTAAATGTCCACACTTAGTCAGTATTGCTTTTGGAGAGATGACATTAACTGCTTGGTTGTAACCTGGGTTGCCAAACAATGACAGCAACATAAGATTTTAAAATGCTGAAGAGTAGACTGAGGACTTTGATGTTAAGGTTGGAGGCTCCTGTGTAATATTTGCTTCCAGCATTTCCCTTTGTCGTTACTTTACGTGAACATCTTGAAAGAAAGGGAGAGAGGCTTACAGATAGAAAGGAGGTGGATGCTGCAAGTGGATGTGGGCAGACTTGTTAAATATTTTGAAATGCTATTGAAAATATCCTCTGCAAAAACCCTGCAACTACCCAGGAATGTCCTGTGCTCCTGTAATGAAGTAGAAACCATTTGTGGACATAGTAATTGAACATGTGCAAAGCCTTGTAAAGTAATTACTGAATTTAACATAAAATATATATGCGATAGTGAGTCAATAGTTTCCTTCTGTTTCCTGCAGAATTTTTAGTATTCTTCACAAGAATTTCTGTGTGCAGTTTAAACAAGGGTTTATAAATAACTCAGGTTCACATTTGCGTTTTACAACACGGTAGGAATACACTACAATGGTTTAAGTTGGAAAACAGTGAATCTAATAGCATTCCAATGGACTTAATAGCAGGTTTAAATTTAAGGGAATTGTGAATATCCACCCACCCACCCACCCCTTTTCCAAGGCAACATGGAAAAACAAAGGAATGGAAAAAATTCCATGTTTTTGCGAGGGAGGGAAATCTGCAATGGAGCTGTTGTGGTGAAGGTTGTATCCCAGAATGTCAGGCAAACACAAATTTTAGCCATATAATCCTTTCACCTGAATTGTGGGGGTTTTTTTTCCCCCCCAGGATAGACCACAGTTCAAGGAGTCTGTCCAGCAGTGTTAGAAAATGGACAGCAGGAATTTGAGTGTTTTGGAAAAGAAAGTGGATCTATTATCTATTTACTCACAGGAACTTTTCAGTGCTCAGGTAGCACAGCAGCCCCTTGACAATGTCTTTGCCCAGGCATTGACCTCCTCCTCCACGTCCAGAAGCTGTTTCTCCACTTTTCTTGTCCACTTATCTTTTCTCATATTTTTAAGTCCTTGTTTCTTTTTCTTAAATCATTGTTTCCTTTTTCAGGGACATGGAGAAGTTTGGCTTTGAAAGTGTTACCATTTCATCTATTTTCCTGTAACAAGACTTGGTCAACTGGTCAATATGAGTGCTCCAGTCTGTGGTTGTGTGATCTTTCTCAGCTGTTTTGTGGCAAAAAAACAACAACAAAGGGGTGGAATAGGGATAACAAGTGCATGAACATAAATCACTCCCAGATTTTGGTGAACTTGCAAAGAAGATACCTTCTTTTCCTTTGAAGGGAAGATTTAGTGACTGTGAGCAGGACTGTGGGTGACAGCATCAGAGACTCACTAGTGAGCATACAGTGACCCCAGGCTAGTAAATGCAGTGCTACCATCGGGCATGGCTGAAAAATTATCCCTTCAGAAAGGCAGTGGATGGACTGGAAGGTTGCGATGCAATTCTGCCTGCAGGCAAGTCTGCCTTGAGCCTGAAAGCGAACAAACTGCAAGTTAGGACAGTAGGGCTGAGACACCTGTCAAGTTCAACACTGGATTTGGCTTAAAATGGGAGGTTTGGAAGAACTTTAAGATTTATGAATCAACAGAGATTGATAACGCTACAGTAGCTACTGCAGAACTCCATTTACTTGGCTGCCTTGTCAGGGAAATAATTCCTATTGGTACATTAAAATCTTTCTTTTAAAAATTACTTATTTTATGACACTTCTCCTCAGTGGCCAGTCCAGGAATGCCATATAAGACACCACTGATGCACATTTAACTGCAGAGTTATGACATGATGGAAGTATAATGTGACCATGAACAACACATTTTGAAACAGAAGTATAAAGAACAGCTTCTGTCTCAGTGTTAGGAACTGAAGTGGGCAGGAGATATTTCACAATGTGAAGTAACGGGCACAAATTAAATTATACAAAATTCAACTTAAGCATAAAAATTCTTCTTCACTGCGAGTGTGATCAACGTTGGAATAGGTTGCCTAGGGAAGTTGTGGAATTTCGATCCTTAAAGATATGTGAAACCGTGTTAGACAGAGCCCTGAGAAACCTGACTGGGTTGATCCTGCTTTGATTGGCATGGTCGGATTAGAGACCTCCGGAGATCCTTTCCAACCTCAACTATGCTGCAATTCTGTTAAGTTTAATAAAGAAATACTGGAGCCACAGAAGGCCAACAGGTATATTCATAGAATTATAAAGGCATCAATATGATGTGGTTTAGGAGCGAGAAGATTACAAGGATGCACAACTCATTTTTAACTATAAGATTGTCCGCACAGCTGCTATATTTCATTCTGACACATTCCATGTCTTGATAAAGCTATCTGAAAATTGGCTCCAACAATGTGCAGGAGAACTTGTGATTTGTAGCAGTGCTGTTTATGGACAGAAGCCACTGTATTCCACACCAATATTAGTTGACTTGCAACAGATTTACATCACAGACAGGATTTTTGCTCCACAATATAAGTGATTGCTTCCAGAAATGAACATCTAGCTTCACCTTTTTTCATCATTACCCTGCATCCCTTATGAACCAAAGAGATAGTAATCTATTTCTCTTATTTGGAGTGAAAAAGTTTCTCTCTATCAACCCGACTAATGAAAATGCATCAAAATGTCAGAAACTGTATTAGTTCTACTATGACAACATATACAATCACTGTTGACTCCCTGAATTTGTACTTATCTTCCTTATTTTCTTTAAAATCTTATTGGCAGGAAGGAATTGCATTTATTTTTTTGAGAACAAATAAACAAACTTTAAAATGCTTCTAAATATGAGATATATACATAAGATATTTCACAATGTACCACATTAAACAAATTATTATATTTTTCAGTACGAGAGCTTTTTAAGTGTCAGATATGGATGGTTTGGGAAATGATGTGCTGCAAAATTACTGCGAGATTTTATAGAATTATTGTAGCGATATGTCAAACGTGCCAAGAAAAGCCTACTCAAAAACACTTGCGCATTGTCACATTTGAACAACAATCCATTAATAACATTTCCATAAAATATTTCAATGTGATTAAGTGTATGAAAGAGAAATGAGAGATCATGTGAAGCTGTACCTTGAGGTGCTTTTTTGACTCCCACCATTTTCTGTTTAGACAGGGTTTTAAAAAACAGACTCTGATTTTGGAAACCCACTTTGTACTATACACATCTGGAGATGCTTTCAAGTGTTTGAAAGCAATCAGCCTTTTAAAATCCAGTCTTTATAAGTGAGTTTAAATTCTATAGCCAAAGATTGCAATGCCTTTAATGTCTTTTGAAGGTATTGATCAGATACGTATCCATTTATTTACTCCAAAAGAAAAGTAGGTACATGTAGAGTGAGTGAATGATTGACAGTTTGCCAGAGAAAAGTCATCTCCAGAAGTAAGTATTTGAGGTGTTTCATCCTTCCCAGATGCGAGCCCATTTGTTTTGTTTTTGTAATCCTCCATTTCTGTTGGACTGGCAGCTCAAAATACCAGCCTGGTCATTTAAAATCAATATGACTGACTGACAAGATTTCCACCTTATCTACAAGCATTGTGATCCCTCTTGCAGGAACAATCTTTTATTTGGAGGGCAACTAGTCTAAGAACTACATAGTTATGATGAATGACACATCAACTAAATAAAATGTTTATGTTCATGAATGAAAAATTAAATAGCTTGGAAAATTACAGGCAACAAATCCTATTTACAACTATTCCCATGTAAAACTGGTGCAATTCCTTCAGGTTAAGTGTCACTTAACCACCTGGTCACCTTTTCTTTTATAACTGCATGTATCACCAGGAAGCCTTGACTATAGGATGAAAAATAATGACAGTTAACAGCACAGAAAACATTTCAGGATTATGAAAAAAATTCCATTCTGCATCTGGGTGAAACCAAGACTTTCCTAAAGTTTTTCATTGAAAGCCAGAAGGAAAAGATCTGCCTGAGAAAAGCCCGTAGTGTGGTGGTTGTAAACCCCACCCAGAAACATCAAAGGGACATTAGGAGATAAGACAAGGGTCTTCCAGAAGACAGTCATTCCTACTAGGTCAGTCCTCATTCTCAAGAAAGTCCATGGAAGAGATTAGAACTGGTTCTCAGAACATTTTGCTGTTGCCAGCCACCCTACCAACAACCATCCCTTCTGTCATGAGCTAGACAACAATTCACTTTAGTGCATTGAAATATGGAGCCATGTTTAAGGTATTCATTAAGAATTTGTCTGGACTTGAGTACCTGAGCTTTTATTTCTTTGAGTTTCTCTCCATAAAGATTCAGTCTTCACTGTGTGAAGAAAATGGATGCAAAGTCCTGTCCAACGGGTTAATGAACTAATCCACTTCACTCTAACTCCCATAGAATATGAACTATGTCATTTAAAAGAAAAAAGTTTTTACTGAACCTAGGACTTAAAGAATCATAAATCTTCATTGGTCAAAATCCACTTTTTGACTCATGATAAGGGGGAAGATGATTCATAGGAGTCTCTCTTTGTAATTTATGTTTTGATGTATGCAGTTTGTCACACAATAATTTTCTACAGAGAAAATGGAGATGTGAATAAAGTCGAAATATAACATCTGGAACCAATCAAGAACATTTAGATAAATTGATTTGATTGATAGCCACTTGGTTAGCTGATAAAAAAATCATCATTTTCCACAGAAAGAAGTTCTTACCAAAAGTGGTTCCAGCTGAAAATATCTGACAGAGCCCTTTCACTCTTGTTAACACAAGACAGAATAAACCATCTTCAAATGAGCACCACTTTATCCTATGATGAAATGCAGACACACACAGAGTTGAACATCACATTACATGAGTGCACCAACACATAGGAAATACATGTCAAATGCAAATGTAAGCGCATATATTTAAATTCTGAGTCTTATAAACTAGTATTCCTTTATTTCCATGCAACAGTGTTAATGATTCTCCTCTTAATTCTAAATTCACCTCTAAATTTAAAAATCTGAGCAAACCTTCTATATATAGTATATATATTTTTTTTCCTTCTCTCTACCTACCATTTATTCATCTGCTCACCTTTCTGATATGCTAATTTTATCCACAGACTATTACAGACCTTCGAATGTCAGTTACCCCGTGAGATGAATGGTGAGACCAATTAAGAGCATTCACATTCCAGTCAGCTGTTTTCCTCTCTTTTTTTTGGTCGCTTGTTTTTACTAGTGGTGATTAAGGTTGCAGTTCCACTCATTAGTGAAGTGTATTAAATGGTAATATCAATAACTGACAATAGCACTGCAGTAGGACTGACTGTTCCACAAATCTATAAAAACATGCCAAACAAAGCTTTCTGAACATTGTGTCTCCAGACGTGGTGGAAGTGTTTACTCCCTGCTTCCTAGCCTGGCTCATGATCAATGTAAGGGATATAACGAGAGAAAGGCTGTTAAGCACAGTAGCACTATGCTCCATGCTTTCAAGTAAACCTTCACTCAGAGGTGTCAAGATAGGTTTAATTAGCTGGGCAGAAGAAAAAAAAAAAAAAAAAAAGAGAGAAGAGAAGATAGAAAATTAAAAAGAAAACCACAACCACACTTTCTCTATGTGAATTGCTTCCTGAACCATCACTGACAAATTCTCAGAGGCCAAGTTCTGATACATACTTAAAGAAGTCTTGTACTCTTAGAAATTATATTCATGATCCTGTTGTGATATTGAGGTATCAGCCTGAGGCGTTTTCCGCACTGAGGACCTGCTGCCATAGACGCCGTAGAGAGATGTAAAGAGTAAGTGCCCTTACCACAAAGACCTTTTTATTTCATTCATAACAGATGAATGAAATAAAGGGAAGCTGGAGATGACACGGGGAGAAATGAGTAGTAGAGAGTAAGATTACAAAATGAATGGGATGTTTTAGCCCAGAAGAGGAAGATGAACATTGTTAAAAACAGCTTGAAAAAGTAATCACAACTTACCATTAACATACTTATTACTAGACAGCTGTGTGATGGAGAGACCTTACTGAAAAAGAAATCTGTGTGTGCCTATTTGTGTGTGAGCAGGGGATGGCTTAGTTTTATGTAGAGATACAGGATATGCAATCATCTTGTTTGTCTGTGTATATTTTAATCCATTTTCACTGCATAATGGCTCATTTCAACCAAATTCAACAATGTATCATAATCTCAAAGACATTACATTTTGCCACCAGAAGATCAGAATGACACGATGTGAAGGAATAGCAGATAGCCCCAGTGTCATTTATTTTATGTCAGTGGTGAAGGGCTGAGATAATCTCTACTGGTCACTAGCCATCTGGCCAACTGCTACTGTCATCTCTTGCCCTTGTGCTCAAAAAATTCAGTAGGTGATGCTTGAGACTCAATGAAGTCATAAAGGGAGCAAGGGAGCTTGGGAAGGCAGAAGATGTGGAAAGGTATTGCTCTAGAGATGAGGGGCATGAAAAACAGCATGTTATAATAAGTGTGAAAAGGCAGAGAGGACTCTTAAGAGGAATTTAGTAACACTAGTAATTTAATAATAAATCAATGATTGATTTGGGGTGAATTTCAGGGAAACTGAGGGTGCTGCATTTCAACATGCACTGCCATGGAAGACCAAACCTCTCACACTGCTTCCTAGTTTTGTTAACACCTTGGAATTTTGTACTTCTCAAAAAGTACTATTGGAAAATGGACCAGTCTGTGCTTCAAGTCTGAGTTGCCTTGAAAGCATCAATCTTTTTCATGAAGAGAAGGAGTAATCAAACATAGTGATCTTGTCCAGAATCTACCTTATTCTGAAGTTCTCTCATATCCTGGTCACTAAGAGCCACTATAAATCAGCATCTCATGTTCAGAAAAAGCATTACTATTACTCTGCCACAGCATGAAGTACATACCTCTACAGAAAAAATTACCAGGCTGTTGTGTTGACACCATAAGTTTTAAGAACAATTTTGAAATGTTAGCACGCTTCAGCTTCTCAAAGGCATGTGGCTCATAAATTTCCTGTTAACGACTACTCAGTGGTGCAACAGATCTTGCTTTCAGGAAGCATTTCTTGATCCTATACTAACTTTTTATAGTCATTCTAATAGCATGTCATTTTACATGAATGAATTGCCCTAGCAGTCAGGAGAGAAGGCAGGTGTAAAACATTTGGTTGAAAATAAGGAAACTTAAGAGATCACCTGATCCACCATCACCCTCCCAAATCAAGACTATTAGGCCAAAGTACTTTTTGAGAAGAAAAGAACAAACCTGCAGATAATTCTACAGAGGTGTGCAAGACCAGCTGTAGTGTCTCTTCAGTAAATGGTGAGCTGGAAACCTCTGAACTGAGGGTAGCAAAACTGGAGAACATTTATCACAATTTTTTTCAGCTGACTTGCTGAAAAGACTGGTCCCTTTGAGCTATGATTATATAATCCCTAGAGCATGCCCATGCTCTTTCCCCTTCCAAAACCATTGAAGGATCCATCAGCTTTAAGCAATACAGGACTCTACTGTGTTCCATTTCAGGAGCTCCTTCCTGAAAACTTCCACACTGTGACATTTATTTCCACAAAAATTTCATTCCCCTCTGGGCTTTAGAGAAGTAATAAAGCTAGAATAAAGGAATATTTTAGGTTGAAAGGTCCCTCTAGAAGCCACCTGGTCCAACCTCCCAAGGTTCCTCCAAGGGACTTTAAGCTTTGAAGTGAGAACAAACCTTAAAGCACGGTAGTCTTCTCCAAGTGACTTGTAAAAACTACATCTTAACTCCAAAATAAATGGGCTGAAGAGAGAATGATGTAGTTAATAATTAGAATGGTGAATTAAGAGGTTCTTGTCACTACTCCAGGACAGTTGTGCCGAACTATCTGGGAACTTACTTAAATCTCTTCAAAATTAATGACAATATTTCCAAAATTAAGCTCCTAAAACAGAGGTGACTACATTGTTTGTCACAAAAAGAGGATTACTTGTGTTAAGTGACTAAAGGACATCCTTATTTTTAGAAAGGAATAATATTTTTAGGTGTTGCTATGGAAGCAGTTTTGAATGTGATCAGAACAGGCCAATACAGGACTTAAAATATCCTTGCAGAAAATTGCCTACTCACTCTTTGAGCACCCAAAAGACCTCAGGAAATTTCTAAGATGATAAAGCCTATAAATGTAAGCAGAGTCATTACATAACTCCAATCAGCTGAAGTGATTTTGGAAATGGATGCTGAGATTCATAGTGATGAGGTACACTCTTGAAACTGGAATGTGCACTGCCAGTTTTGGGACAGTGTTTCTGGAGGGAATTTAACCTTATTCAGTAAAACCCTCCTGTGGAGCAAGACATTTCCTGCAGAGCAGGAAACGCATTGATATTCAAATTCCTCCAGTTGTGGATCTGTTTTCATCTCTTACTCTAGAAGTAAAACAGCTGTATAAGAGTATCTATCTGGCTATACTTTCAGCAAACTCCCACTAATTACAAGAATAAAGAGTGAGATGTTCATTGAAAGCTCAAGACCTTCATGCAATACATATTGTGTCAAAAAGTCCTCCACATTCTGGCAGCTTGGTGTATCTCACAACTTCAGGCACTTTACCTTTCCACTAAACGATGAGTCATTTCTAGATAATTCACTAGAAGTACCAGTCTGCATCTGTTTCACCAGTAAACCTGTTAAGCATCAACAGCTTATATGGAGAAATATTTTGAGGAGCTAAACGCTCGCAGCTTCCACTGAAAAGAGGATGAGGTCCATAGAAAACAAACTGGTCCATCTTTTGCTTGGGTAAGACCTATCACAGCCAGCTATCTGAGCAAATATTAAGAAACACTAGTTGTGTGTTTTCTCCTTTTCTCACCAACCCCCAGCCCCGGGGATGGAAGTCCATAGGTGAAAATGGAGAAGTCAGTGTATGGTTTCTTTGTGCTGCCCTCTGAAATATCCTCTTGAGAAAAGCTGCAAAAGTTGCTGAGACCTTTATACATTTGTAAATCCTTGCTCCTGTAAGGAAATTTGGAAGGCTGAGTATGGAGAAAAGTTTTAACCTCTTATGTAGACTTTTTCAAAATTTATTTCACAGGGACGTAATTTGGCCCGCAGTTGAAGAGAAAACAAACAAACAAAACAGAAGCTATTTCTCCTGTGAATTTAAGCTTTTGGGCTTATGAAAATCTGTGACAGTTGCATGAAAAGTTGGATCAAAATATCCCAGTACCTACTGGTATAAGTATAAATGATTCCTGAAGGTAGAAAGTAGTACTGAAATCGGAAATTACAGTTCACAGAATCACAGAATGTTAGAGATTGGAAGGGACCTCAAAAGATCATCTAGTCCAATCCACCAAGAACACATAATAATGTGAGTTTCTGCCTTTTGATTATCCTGAACGCACTGTAATCACCTTTATGGTTGACAGCGTCAACACTTGGGAGTTGTCAGGCAACCCAGGATCCCATCTAGAAAAGAGAAAGGCAAAGGAATTTGTCAGTGTATTCAGACACAAATGAACTTCCAGTAAGCAGCTGCAGTCTCTAAGAAACCTTTATAATTGGAGTATTTCTGGTAAGTATTTCTAGTTCCTCAAGGCTGGCTGCAAATTTTGAATATTTTCTTAGAACAGTGCACCTCTTCTGTTCATGGCTGGGAACTTAATAGCAGTCTAACAGTCGATATAGTAAACTCATTAACAATGCTACAGGAGCTCTTCAGATCATGAACCGATTCCTGTTTTGTGTACCTTTGGGATCTAGTGTTTTTGGGATCTTCTTAGCGAGTTTTTAGATCTTATTATATAGAACCCAAAGATAATGATAGCACTGATTCATCTATGTCCTTTTCATTAACATCCTTTACACTTCCTGGATTATTACTGTGTCTACATCTCTAAATGTTCTCCAAGCCTGGTGGCATGAATGAACCTTCCAAATATAAAAATGGAAATGACAAAACAGTTTTCTCTGGAACAGCCAATATGAATTATATGTATTTTTTGTCCTACTACATTACCGAGATTAAAAGATACAACTATATTTATCATTATTCATGAAGCATCTGAAGTGTTTTGCTGAGTGATATTGACAAAATGTAGAAAATATAGGAAGTAATAGATGAAAGGAAAATGAGGTATAGTAAGGAGTGACCGACGAGGTAAAACATCCTGCTTATCTAAACAACACATGCAAAGGAATGTGAGGAAACAATCAAATATTTGAAGATTTTAGAATTGTACAGCAAATTGTGGCTAAATAAGGAAAAGTTAGTGTATTGTCAAGGATGTGGGTACATGCAACCTAAGAGAAAAATCTCTGAACGCTGTGTTTAGCTGTTGGCCTTCTGTGAACTCTCTCCAGCTTGTCAGCATTTCACACCTTCCACTCTACAGGCTTTTAGAAGCAGGATCATACAGACGTCCATCTAAGCATTTGTCAATAGCGTTGTAGCGGTTTATTGACAAAATATGATTTGGGATTCAGAGCCTGGGTCATCCAACAGTTTGCAACACTGCAGTGAGTTAATCCAGTCAGTGATTCTAGGACTTTAAGAGCAGGTTATGTAAATCTGCCGGGACTGGCTTCAATACCTGCTCCTGCCCGCTGAGAAGGGGCAAAGAAGGCAACTCCTTGCAATCCTCCCAGCCTTACATACCGTGTGGAAAGAAAAAAGTAAAATAACAAAGATTTTGCTTTGCTGCAGATGGATGTTTTCATCTTTCGCATTTTAAAATAGTTTTATTTCCATGAAGGTTAGGTTTTGTTGAGGGGATTTTTTTGCGTTTGAATGATTTAAAAAATAATTTGAATCCACACAAATCCTCCTCATATATCTACTCCATTTGAAATCATCTTTAATAACAAAACTCTGCTGTTAACTTATTCAAAAGTCAAGCCCCTTATTCAGTGATTTTGAAATTCTGCATACCTTGATTCACTACCACTCACGTCCCACAGAAGAACCGTTACGTGCTCCCTGTTGGAAAAATTGCAGGGAAAAGACCTAAACAGCCTATACTAGTTCAGTGCTTCTCCTCTCGGGTCCAGTTTGCTTGGGTCATAATAGTGATGAATGCAAAGAATTGTAGAATAACAGTTACTCAGAACGAAAAAAATAGGGGGGAGGGGAAATTCAATTAAATTTTCAAAATTATAATTTGTACCGGTATTTGACCCTGTTTGTGTAAACTCCTTGAAGAGTTTTAGGGTTTTTTTCAGCCTGGACATATTGATTACTTCATTCTTCATTACAATACCTCTTTGTTCAAGGACTGAAAACAAAACAAACAGACCTATCTGTTCTCACTTTATACCTTTCTGTTAATTTGGTCCTTTTCAATTGCATCTGGAGTTTAAAACAGAAAGGGGGAGCAAAAATCTGAAGAGAAAAGCAAACATTAATAAGGGTAATAAAACAAAACAAACCCAAACCCATCTGAATAAGAACCTGATGCAAAACAAGAATAAAGTGAATTTTTCTCACCTGGCAAGGGAAAAGCAGGTGAGCGCTTAAGGGCTTTTGTAGTATTCAAGAGAATATTGAATTATATCTCAAATATTGAATTATATCCCACGCCTTCCTCTGTCTTCCATATCCACACATATTACAGCTCCCTTGCAACTAGACAAATTCAAGACTATTAAGCTCAAATCACATTTGCCTCAAATTTGGACATCGTTTTGGCATATGTTAGCAGCCTGCTAGCATAGCTTTCCATAAGTGCTTCCTCACCTCCCCTTTACTAGGCACTTGTGTTTCTGCAGCCAGACAGGATTGGTTCAGCTGAAAGAATCAGACAAAGTTAATCAGTTTCCAGCTCATAAAATCTCTAATCTGTTTCTTTGTGCAACCACATGAATGCTCATATAGCACAAAATCTCCATGTAGAGCACCAGCTTGTGCTGGATTGAAGTGGCTGCAAGCAGCTTGAGAATTGCATTTATCTGTTTTGGATTAACACTGTTACATCTCATGGTTTAATATCTGCAAAGGATATTAAATGGTAGGTGCTGCAGAAGAGTATGTTATTTTAAAAATTACTCATTTTGGCTTATATTCCCTCTTCCCTTATTCCCTGCAGAGTATGTATTATATGACTGTCCCATAAGATGTATGCATATTATTTCTGACCTGAAATCTTCAAGATAATGCCCTGCCTACTGCTCAGTGAATTTCCAGCACCACACACAATGAGAGTTAAGGTGTTTTCATAGATGACAAAGTCTTCAGTAGCTGTCAGTTGCTTAATATTAAGTATTCTTCATGTCGGGGAATTTGTCACTTTTGATGTAGAAAATTTCATTTGGTATGACCAGGATCATTACAAAAGTGATGAACCTATTGCAAGTGAAAAAAACCCAAACCACCAAACCAACAGAAAAACAACAAAGAATGAGAAAATGTAGAGACTTCTTTTTTGTGTTTAAGTTGATTTTAAATGCTTGTGCCTCAACCCCTCCTTTTCCCTGCTTTGATATTTTCTGTACAATCAAGCCTTATTTTTTCACTTCACACTTTGTAAACTCTCGGCCATCAGAACTTTTCCTTTCTTCCTCTTTATTCATAAAAAAAACCCCAAAACCAAAAGCCAACCCGAATTCATCATTCATACCCTTCCTACTCGGTTTTTTTTTTCTGTGTTGATTCTATGATCCCAGCTTCGACTTTAAGCTGTGGCTGTACTCTTAATTTTTCCTCTACAGTGCAAGAAGTTTCTGTTCTATCAAATTATTTTGTAATTAAAAAGTAATTTTAAAAAACACCCCATAGTATCCAATTCCACTTTCAACTACTCCTGTGTCCCCCTTTCATTGTCTGCAGCTGCCCCTCAGAGTTCCTCTCCCACAATTCCATTTTAACTTCTCTCAACTCTGTTTTTTCTTCCATGCTTACTTCTTACACCACTTTCACTACCAGACCTGATTTTCACAACATCTTTTTCTTTGTTGTTGATAGTGCCTTAAGCCCCAGCAGAGGCTACTTTCTCTGTCACTCTACCACACCAACCTCCACTTCCTCTCACTTGAGATTTGTTTCTAAAGGTTTTTATCAGGCTCATTTACTAACAAGCCGTTAACTCTAACCTAAATTAACTAGGTCACCCTCAATGATTCTATTAATTAATTGCCAAAGGCTTATTTACTTTGCCTGTTCTGCCTGTCTCACCTGAGATGAGCTTCCTACTAATAATAGCAAAGCTATCTCCTTGGTCACCTTCACCTTTCTCTTTAAATCACCTCTTTACCACACACCTCAACCAGTCAGTGGGTTCTGTGCTCATAACACTGCCCATGGTGATGACCAATGTTACATCATTGATTCCTTCTACTCTCTGTTCATCCATCTATGATCAGCTTTATTTTTATGTCTTACATTTTGTTGAAGGTTCCTTCAGTAAGAAGGAAGTTTTCCAATTTAGTAAGAAGGAAATTTTCCAATTTAGAATTCTCTGTATTTCTCCAATATACCACATGATTCAGCAAAATCACAAAAATCATATGGATAACTGAGCTTTTTCTTCTTGTCTAAGGACACCGAATCAAACAGAAGTGAGTACAAATGATGCCTTTTCTTTTCTCCTAATAAAAGCCAGAAAAATAGAATAATGAATTTTGTGCAGATTTTAGAAAATAAGGGTCCTTCATCCTTACTTCAAGAGCAAGATCAAATTGCACTTTTGATAGACTTTAGAAATGAAGCTTTACATCTTTCCTTTCATTTCATTTCATTTCACTTCTCAGTCTCACTCTTAAGTTAAATAGAGCTGCTGGTCACACTACTGTGGAATAATGGAATTCCTATGAACGTAAATAGGCGAGGCCTTGTCAACCTGGGTATCATTTCATTGTCAAGATCTATCTTTCAGAGGAATATCTGTTACTTAATTATTCACATGTTAACTGGGTTGCCAAAGAAGAAGGAAGAAAGAACACTTCCCTTGGAGCTGTTCTGTGATTCTGGAGCTTCCAGAACAGAACTAGAAGGTATCAGATCCCTCACTTTCTCCTCAAATTAATATGCAATTTTCAACATTTTCTTTCTAGTTTGGCCTGTTACAAATATCACGGCTTCTTCATAGCTACAACATTGTTAATGAGGCTATTCAGCTACTAAATAGCTGTTCTTCTTATACTGATATATCAGTAATGCTCCCTAGATACCTCCTGAGTGCTCCAAGTTACTGAATAGTGAAAAATAGCTAAAATGTCCATTGAAACCTCCTTTTATCTGCATACATGTTTTCATATCTCTCTGTCTAAGAACTGATATCATTACTTATTTTTCCATCCCTCACCTACTTTCATCAGGCAAATTTGCTAAATTATATGAATTATATGAAGATTTTATAGTCTGAATCCTTTTCTGGGTTAGAAAATCCTAGATCATAGAGCCCCTAGATCACAGGAGCTCATCAAAAGCATTAACATTTGTGACACTTTATTGCAATAACAGAAGATTTCTTAATGTCAATTTTTTTGAAGTCATTGCATTCAGCTGGAATTTTGTGATATCAGTACTTTGTAGCACAGAATTTTTCATATAATCTCTGATATCAGCCATAGTTTGAAAATCTGTCTGGATCAATTTTTATATCTAAAAGATCATTTATGACTCTATGATAAAGATAATATGGATACTGCGCTTGAAAACATGTCCTGTTTTTTCCTTTTTATTAATATTTTTAAGAATTCTTTAATGAAAAAAGGTATTTACAACTTCCCACAAACTCTTCCTCAATCTATTGAGCTATTACTACTGAAGTAATTGAATGTCCTTGTGAAAATATTGGCGCAAAACTGACAGAAATCAACACAAATACTTCAGTGGTTTCTGGATCAAGCCCTTCTTTCAGTCTTGGCTAAACTTATTCAATAATCAATGTACTAAAAACATGAAGACAAGCGTATATAGATGCTGAATAAAACTGGATCCGGTACTGTGAGTCAGATGATGCAGGAATAGAAGCTAATTTTCTTTACCCAATTACTTCCAAGCAGGAATAATTATTAGGAATCTACCCAGTTAGATTATCAGTGCTGCACGAAAAAAACCTTCAGGTTGTGGTGTCTAATGCGGCTGTTGGTGGGAAGTCATGCTGCATTGCTACTACCAATTTCTCCCTGGTGGCACAAAATGTGTTTTGACATGTGCAAAGCTGGCTGGTTTATTATTCATTGCAAGTCCGTGCTCGACAAGTAATGCACACCCTGCTAGCAGCAGCAAGGGGCCAGAGGAAGCTCTGTGCCAGTGTATTGCAAACATTAGCTCTGGAACACACAAGTTTCATTTCCCATTATTTCATGGTCACCAGATGGTGAACTATCACTGCACAATGGCAGTGGCATTGTTACTGACTGCATATCCTTCAGATATTTTGCAGAGATAGTCTTTTAAATGCTGTTCATTTTATCTTTTGTCATTTTGAAGTTCTGTGCAGTATGGTTCTACTCTCTAAATTCCACTTGTTTTCTTGAAACTCCTCTTTGCTGCTGTTTATTTTAATCATAGCTTTTATGAGGTTCTTATCCTGAATATCATTGCTATGCGTGAGTTTAAAGCCAAACAAACAAGAGCAGGTTTATTTATTGGAACTATTCACATCTGCAAAATAGGAAAAATTTTACTTTGTTTCCAGGGGCAATATAAATTTTCAGAGAATGTAACAATAACAGGAAAGAGTAGGCTGTAAGAGAACTCTCTAACACTTGTTTGTATGTTAGAAATATACCTGGAAAATAACAGATCTAAATATCTGACTATACCATTCTATATTTGCAAAATAGTGTCATTCACTGAGTCTTTCTGTGAAATGTAGTGAGCTCTGAGTTACTCCTTACTTCCCACCTGGTAGTAATACTGACCTGAAATCTCTCTTTCAATTTCAGCTGACTACCAGATCTGGTCAGGATATTTTTTTTTCAAGGGTATTTTACCCATGAACATTTAGATCTCATAGTGAAAAAGCAGGCAAAAATCTTTACACGGGCCCAGTATCAAAATCTTTCTTCTAAAGGATTCCCCTGTGAGTACTCACAAGTTGCTGATTCACGTCCCAGTAAAGAGGGCAGGAATGGCAGCCTCCGAGAAACTCTAAGAAATCCTGAATCTCCAAATAGATATTTCTGATGCTAAAAGTAGATCATCTTCAAAAAGTACGGAAATCTGGAAGAGGAAAGTGATTACTTCTCAGTGAGCTTGCACTCCCCTCCCAAATGGCCTAGTAGGTGCTCACAGTCCCATAAGATAATTTCATTCAGTCAATCTAGGTTTTGTGACCTAAAAGCCTGTGAGATACAACACACCCAGATCACGTCTTCTGAGGCTGTCATTGCTCCCAGGCAGCAGAGTGGAAATGCAGTGGGAATGTAAGAGTCTCATTGCACCAGCCAAACTCTTCTCTGATGCCCCCAAAATTCTGAGGAATCATTGTTCTTCTACAGCAGGAAGTGGCTCTGATTTGGATGGAATTACTTCATTTCATAAGAAAGCATAAGCTCACACTAGATCTTGAAAGACTAAGAAATCAACAATATCAGCACAAAAAAACCCCAAAGAACCTACCAAAAAAAACCCGAATGAAAAACCAACCCACAGCTAAGGTTCTGCTTGTTCATTTTTGTTAACTAGTATACAGTTATTGAATATTTGCAATTCCATGTGTTTAGTTCAATGAAGAAAAGAGCTTAAACTTCCACAGGATTTTTTTTCTCATTCATCTCTATGCAAATGTAAAAATGTTCTGAATTTAAGATCCAAAATTCAAGAAATTTTTTACATACGGTTGAATAATATTTTGCACGATGGGGTTGTGATTTATCCATGACATACAAATACGAGTATAGTCTAAAAAGAGAGATGATAAGAGAAAAAGAAAGTACTTTTAAATTTCCAATATAATTCACAGCTACACAAGCTTTACTTATTCACATAGCAATGGATGCAGAAGAATGCAGAAGTTACTTATTTCTAAAGCTTAACTCCAAATTAATTTCATTTCAGGTGAAGGTGAAATTTTCAATTTTTTTCCTCTCAGTTCCCCGAAATCTCAGTTCTTATTTGAATGGTTCATAAAGAAGTTGATGTTTATAAGACAACTTTGAAATTATTTTAGTGACTGAAGACTGTACCTAAACAGTGACTGCTAGAATTTAACCATGAAGTGGGCACTGCTTGCTGAGGCAGTGGGATGAGGTGGGAAGAGCAGAGCAAAGCTAAGCTTTGATTATTCTAAGGAATGATGTTTGTGCATATTTTCCCCTTGCCTTTGAGGAAAAGCAGCAGAGAGTAATTTTCAGGAGCCTACATTTCTGCTGCTCCTGTTGGTTCAGTAAATGGTGGTAGTTCAGCAGAAAAATCAGAATTTGTTCATTTGCCTTTTCAGCTTCTTCACAAAATTAGGGTTGTCAGAAGTCTAGGTGTAGTTTAAAAAGTTCTAATTCTAATAATTTGTCCTGCTACAATGATAAATGAACTGGTCGGGGGGCATATATGTACATCAGCCATTGGAAGGGACTCAGGAGACTAACTCCTCCAGCCTGTTTGAATCACTAACATGTGCTTCCAAATCTCCAAGAGGAGTCCTGAGACTCCTACGCCGTGGAAAAAAAATATCAATGCTTGGTGCATGTTACCTGTTAGCCCTCCTCTTAGGCAGAGAGGAAGCCAAAGGAAAAAGAGGAAAGAAAAGTTCAATGTCTACCTACAGAATTCAAATGCCCATTTCCCTGGAAACCTGACAGGCTGAGCTGTACAAGGAAAGCACAGCCCTGCCAGAGATTTCATTCAGCTATGGTCACAGCTATTAGTTGCCTTATTTTCAGAAGCAACAAATTCACTCATGGTTAAAATTTATATATATAGTACTGGAGGGCTGGCCTAACTCTTTCTTGTCACCACTTATAAGAAGATTGTGTTTGCATCTAGGAGAAAAGAAACAAATTGATTTTCATGCATCACAAAGAGCATGGAAAAAGACAAGGACATCTTGAAAATAAATATGTGCACTTCCTGGAGTAATGGATATAGGCTTTGGACTATAAGTGCCCTTAGAGGAAAAAGAGAATTAGGCATACAAAGTTGAAAGTAATATGAAATTTTTTTTTTAATATAAGAGACACTGAGCTATTAAACCTGGATTCGTAACCAAAAAAAAAGAAAAGCACTGTTCCTTCTCCTGCTTCTTATTTTGCATGAGACAAATTATATGGAGAAAAAATCAAAGACAAAATCTCACTGTCTTAAATACGTAGAAAGTAGATTGTCTTTTCTCACCTGGAATGGTCTCAGCACTAATAATAACATGGTTCAAACCAAATAATACAAAGGCTAAAACTACACTTCTATGCTACATTCAAGCAGGGTTTATTTGGGGGGTTGTTGGGATGATGGTGTCAGTTTTATTGCTCAGAATCTTAGATATAATCAAAACAATAAAAAAGAGAATTCATTATGATAGGCTTTCATCAGGAAAAATCAAGAGGAGGAGGTGGTGTATAGCCTGGTTAGATGTAGCATTAGGACAAAATTACAACCTCTTAATGAAGCCCTGAATGTTTATACCACCTTCTAGGTGAATTAAGCCTTCTCTGTGTATGGTAGAACTCACTTCCCCTAACTTTAGGGATCTGTGACAGAGTCTAGACTGTCTTACATAGAAATAGGTACCTTAACTTATGATGCATCTAGCATGTTTAAATATCTACCTTTGCATGAGATGAAACAGGCCATAAGTTTCAACGGCTCGGTTGATGAGGTCTGCAAAGGGAGTCTTTGTTGAATAGCTCAGATGTTGACGTGTGTGGTTAAATCAACTATCCGTCTGAAGGGTTTAGAACGTGATTGTCTGCTAAGGACTATTTGCTGAATATTCATCCCTGTGCCCTGGAAATACTTTGTCTAACTCCATAAGGAACATCTTTCCAGTAATTTATGAGGAATGGACATTGAAGGAACTGCACTGAAATTGTTGCAATGCCTTCTTCCTTCGGTAGAGAAGCAACAAGGTGAACATGAGCCAGCAATGTGCCCTTGTGACAAGGAAGATAAATGTTATCCTGGGCTGCATTAGGTAAAGCATTGTCAGCAGGTCAAGGGATGTGATCCTTCCCCTCTAGTCAGCACTGGTGAGGCCACCTCTGGACTCTTATGTTCAGTTCTGGGCTCCTCAGAACAAAACACACATGGACATACTAGAGAGAATCCAGTGAAAGGTCATGAAGGTGATTAAGGTGCATCTCTCCTATGAGGAAAGAATGAGAGCTGGGACTGCCTATCCAAGAGAAAAGCAGGCTCAGGGGGGATTTGTTAGTGAAGATAAATACCTATAGGGACAGTACGAAGAGGATGGAGCCAGGCTCTTATCAACAGTGCCCAGTGACATGACCAGAGGCAATGGACATAAACGGAGACACAGGAGATTCCATCTGAATCTCAGGAAACACCTTTTTTTTGATGGTGACTGAGCATTGGAACAGGTTGTTCAGGGAAGTTGTGAAGTCTCACTCTCTGAGATAGTCAAAAGCTGTCTGGATACAGTCATGGGCAACTAGCTCTAGGTCGCCTGGTGAAGCAGGGGAGTTGGACCAGATGATGTCCAGAGGTCCCTTCCAACCCCTACCATTCTGTGATAGAGAAATTATATGAAACCAGGTAAATCCCACCATTAATGATCAGATACCAATTTAAAACTGAAGGAGTTGAGATGAACAAACTGACTTAAAAAATTGGAGGCAACAGAACTGTACCAAAGTAGCCTGTCTTCTGAACCCTTCAAAATAGGCAATCAAGGCATAACAGTGAGCAAAGGCTAAAAAAGAAGCTTGTCAGTCTAGGTGGACAAAGACTGTATCTGAGCGGATCACTCTAAGCTTCTACACCAACCATGGAGGTTCTTGCAAAATGCCCAGGGATCATGGTGGGGATTACTTAATGCTATGAGAGCTCATTAGTCATAGAAAAGAAAGCGAAGCACTTTCAGCCCAAAGGGAAGACAAACACTCCTCAGTTCACAGCCTCAGCTTCAGCACTTCTTAAGCTTTTCTCATTACTCTGGACTTCTCTATCCGTGGGAAAAGAAAATGAAGGAATCTCAAGGCTGTGTTAAGACAGCTGTTAAAAGCACAGCCACTCTTTAATTAAGGGCCTCACCACTGCCCCTTTTTCAGAAGCTACACAACCTGGGCACTGTACCCTGACCATTTCTTAATGCGTAGGACCAAAACACGCATGCTTAACTTCACATGCAAATGTCAGAACCATAGAACGCCAGGTTGGAAGGGAACTCAAAGACCATCTGGTTCAACCTTTCTTGGCAAAAGCACGGTCTGGATAAGATGGCCCAACACCTTGTCCAGCGAAATCTTTAAAATGCCCAAAGTTGGAGGCTCTACCATTTCCCCAGGGACATTACTTGGAGGAATGATTGCTGTGAAAAGTTTTTCTCTCGTTTCTAATTGGAAACTCCCCAGGAGTAAGGGATGTGAGATGTCACTGCTGATTAAGAATTAAGTTGGGTTCGGTTGCTTTTTTTTTTTTGCCAGGGAACAATTCTCCCAAGCCAGAAAGATTTAATCAGAAAAATATTTTGTTTGGTTGGTTGGGTTTTTTTAGGTTTTATGCTAAAACTGTGTGTATCGTCTTGTCTTACTGTACACAGATGTCTTCCACCATTTCTCACGGCTTCCTTTTTTCTAAGATCAAAAAGAAAATAAAAAACTACTGTAGGTAATTTTGTATCTTTAAAAGTAACCTATATTTCCAGCTTCTGTCCATAGATTGTACACCATCAGATTTTAAAATATATATTTCCTCAGATGAAGGCTAAATCCTGAGCTTGGTAACACACTATTTGCAAGACTTATTCATATAGGTCTGAACTAGGCAGGGCTTGATTTACCTTTTGTTTGTTAATGCGTAGATTTAAATACATGGCAAATGAGTTATGGGAAATACAAAATGTTGTTGTCTGTTAAATGGAAATATGTCCATTGTTTTGAGGATTTTTATGTTGGTCTGAAGCTTGCTGAAACAAATCAAAGAGTTTCAAATGGTGTATTAGCTTTGCTTCAGGAAAAAGCTATAAAAAGCCTTTATAAATAGGTTATTGGTTTTTCCTTCACAAGCTAGCTAACACACATAAAAGGCTGCATTTGTTGTCATCTAATTACAGCACATCAGGGATAATGTAGCATTTTTGAGAACTGTTCCATAATTTTGGTCGTGTCTCATAAAACTGTCTCATAGAAGCCAGAAATAATCCTCTCAAATAAATAAAAGAGAAATGACAATGTCTGAGGGGCATTAAATGCAAAATAAAAAGAAAAGGAAGGAAAAAAGGTAATAAGGATGGATAATTGATGACATTTGGAGGAATGATGGACTATATTTATAATGCATAAAACCAGTTTGTTAGAAATAAAAGATATTTCAATGTCTATTAAAATGACAATGGGAGGTGGGGCGAGTTTCTTCATCTTTACAAGACAGTTGTATATCCGACAATCTATCTTTGTACTTCATTTCAGCCTAAAGTGCTGGGGCATGAGTTGTGGGCCCCAAGTTGGAGTTGACCTCTGAATGAGTCACAACCTGGCAGAATATTTTGTTTTTCCTATTGGCTTCATGTTCTAGAGGCAGAACCTGGCCCACCTGTGGCTCTATGGCTCTGTCCTCACGTAGGTGGTCATGGTTGGGGTGGTGGGCAAGGCCAGGGCTATTTTAACCAGAATAAGCTCAGGAGTTGGAGGAGCTTTCTATTTGGTGTTGCTTTCTGTAGGGGCTGGTTGCATCTTGCTGAGCTCTTTCTCAGTGGTGTCCTTCCATGTTGTGGTGGGTTAACCTTGGCTGAGCGCCAGGTGCCCACCAAGCCACTTTATCACCACCCCATTTTCCCTTCTCCCTCCTCAGGAGAGCAAAAAAAAAGGGAGGAAAATAGGATGGGAAACAAAAGCAGTTTAATAATAACAGAAGTCAAGCCAAGCAAATCCGCACACAGAAGCAAAAGGAAACAAAGATTTATTCTCTCCTTCCCATCAGTAGGCGATGTTTGGCCACTCCCTGAGAAGCAGGGCTCCAAGACACGTAGCGGTTGCTCTGAAGGACAGCGGAACGGCCCCCTCCTCTCCTCCTCCTTTTCCCTAGATTTATGGCTGAGCTGACATCATATGGTATGGAATATCCCTTTGGTCAGTTCAGGTCAGCTGTCCTGGTTATGTCCCCTCCCAAGATCTTGCCCACCCCATCCCATTGGGAGGGGGGAACGTTGGGAAGAGCCTTGGTGCTATGCAAGCACTGCTCAGCAATAGTCACACAACGGGTGTGTTACCAACACCCTTCTAGCTTCCAGCACAAAACACTGCTATGTGGAAAACCAGCTCAACCAGAGACACTACACATGTGAAGGGTCACTGAGGAGCCATCTCTGTCTGTTGTGTCCAGCAGGCAATGCTGGCACCACAGTAGGCAGCGGAGGAGCTGGGCCCAGAGGAACCTATGGCAGGACTGTCTGAAGAAGACTTCTGAGGGGATGTTGCTCAGTTAAGCGTTGGCCTGTGTGATCAGGCAACTGATGGCAGCATAAAATGATGATGGCTGAAGCAACACAGCCTTACAGCTCTTGATGGTGAAGATTTCACCTCCTCCTGGCTTCTCAACAGGGGATAGACTTGGGGAGACTTCCATGTTGTTATGTAGCATGAATTAAAGTGTGGCCATAGGACGGGACATGGGATTGCTCAGGGTACTGGTGTGTTGCCATGAACGCTGACTTTGTACATGCTACCAAGGACAGGAAACAGAATGTGACATGAACAGTGCTGCACCTGCTACAGGGGACACATACTCCGTCCCTGGAGGTGTTCAAGGCCAGGTTGGATTGGGAGAACTTGGTCTAGTGGGAGGTGTCCCTGTCATGGCAGGGGCGTTGAACTAGATGATCTTTGAGGTCCCTTCTGACCCAAACCATTCTATGATTCTATGATTCTAAGTGAAAGAGATGTTCTTCATTTAGTTAATCTTTGAATCCAGCCTTATACACTCTTGCAATAAAATCAACATAGTCTCAGTATCTTTAGAAAGGAAAATGAAAACAAACCAAACTGGAGGTGTTGTGCATGTGTGTTTAGATGTCTTCTTGTCTCAGTGAGATGGGTGAGCTTGTCTGAAATCTGGTTTAATTTTGAGTTTACTCATATTAAATCACTAAGGAGGCTAAGTCAGATTTCCACAGTCGTGCCAGTGCTTAAGTGACAAATGAGGACTGCCAGAATGCTCCTGTATCGCTGTTTGTTTCTAATGGAGAGTGAGGAAGTACCATCTGCTTTTTTTGCTATTTTCAGGCATTGCTCAATAGTGGAAAATCTTTGTCAGTACACGGGCCTTGGAGTAGAAGGAATGAGATTGCTGGAGCTATGCCAAGTTAGTCTGCCTTCTGAAAAATCAAGGTCTTCTACATCAACAAGTTGAGCACACGGAGACATAAAATTGGCTGTCAAAGTATTGGACCCCCTTCGAAACACAATCATCTTGGCCACTAAGAGTTGTCTGTGACAAGCCGGGAAAAAGCACATTGTTCCTAGGGTGGCATGGCTGTCACCAAATTATTATATGGTTTATATTTACTGGAAGGATCTTTTTGTATATTCCATGTTCATATTAACTTAGCCAGTATCTATCAGCTATGTCTGCACTAATACATTCAACAGTGCCATTAACCACTACCTGACCTCAAGGTGAAGGACATACTCTCATCATGACTATAAAATCTCTAGGCCTTCAGGTAGAGTGACTGTACTCAAACTGTATGTTGCGTATAGTTTCTGGTCTTGCCTAATGACTGAGCTGTCCCAGGAAGTCTCAAACAACCCCAGCCAAAAGGGTACCAAAAACAGTTAGAGCAACTTTCCAGTATCCCTCCTGGGTTGCAGTGCTTGAACTCTTGCCCTGCTATCTTTAATTTGTCAACATAGGGGTACCTGTTCTCTGTAATTGCCCTTTGTAGTTTTTCATATAAGAAATTACCACTTAAAGCAAAACATTTGTAACAGTCCCCAGGTCCATGATCTTAATCTCTGGTACTATTCATTGCTATTTTATTATCTATTCACCCTTCAGGATATTCAAGCCATGGTGACTCTTGAGTTCTACACCATAATGAGCATATCTCTGAAAAATGTGTCTTCAGTTTCTGTCCTTAGTGTACATCTACTTTGTGGGGCAAAGTATTTAGTTAAAATGTTACTTACTGATTGCTCCAAGGCTGATCTGCCAGTAACATGACTCCTTTTGCTAAATTCTCCTTTCAGAATAACCGATTTCAGTCATTCCTTTATTTTGTTCATTGGCTGCCTGTAGTTCACCCAAGCAACAGCTGCTCCTGAGCTGCCTCCATGAGAATATGCCCATGTCATTTTTCCTAATATGAAAGCCGGCACATGAGTTTTTCTTCACTCCTATCAAGACGCTTTTGAACCACACACTGTGTCTTTGCCATTGGCAGTTTTCTGCTCTAAGGACCGGTTTTGACAGTGGAATTAATGATTCTTTTTCATAGTAATCTCTCTCCAAACATCGTGAATTCACATTTTTTTCCCCAACAGACACCTTTTCCCCTGGCATATCTCATTTTCTATTGACTTTCAATGCTTCTACTGTATGATCCTTTTTCCTCTGTGGGGTCCAGATCACTGGCTGTTCCATGACATTACAGGCTTTCTTCTCTGTTCATATATCTTTTTGGAGAAGATCTCATGGCAGAAATGGAGTCAACAAAATTGGGAAGAAGATGTGGAAAATACAGCTATAGTTAATGGCAATTCCATGATTTATGAGTATAATTCAGGTTTTCAAAAAAGTTTCAGAGGTACAGTTAGAAATCAAGACGGAAACAGATGCTTTCCTAGGACTTTCAAAACTACTTATATGTCAGCTAAATACTTAAGCTCTTTTTCTGAAGTACATGTTAGTTTTATTTGAGAAGTGCTTTGGAGCATGGGGTGGGTGGTGTGGATGCTTTGTGAACTCTGCTGTTAGCAGGTTGGAATTTAATTTACCTAACTTTAATCATCTAAAAGTCATCTAGTCTAACCTAGTCATCAAGCTCCTTCATAAACAAACAGTGGAAAGACACAGGCATCTTTAAAAGATTACTCATTGCCCTTTAGACATTTATTTTATTAGGGACTGACTCTGAAGAAATCTGTCTCTCCCTTGGACTTCAAAGGCGATTTTACATGACTGGCCTAATTTTCAGGGGCTAAAATCAGGTTAGATGAATCCTATTTTCCATACCAGTTCTGTGGTTTCTTTCAGCCATGGGAAACTGATCTTAGAGATCAGCTTATTTCTTCCAGCCCTTATTATCTAACTTGGCTAAGTATTTCAGGAAACACTACGAGTTTGCCATCAAGCATGTATATGACTAAACTATGTTTAAAATTTTTGACTCAACACAATGCTGGAGCTAATGCAGGACATGTTTAAAATGGGGAGCATTAGGAGTTTATATTCCTTAATGCACACATCTTAAATTTTTCTATAAAAAGATATGACTGACATTATTGTCCACACAGTGATGTTAGCTGATATGATTCGATACTGCTAATGTGCAAAGACGGTAGCTTTGTCACTAAGTGAAAATGGGTTTTTAATGTGAAATTACATCATCACCTATAGCCTACTTATGTTCAATTGGCGACATAATGGAAGAAGTTCAGTGACACAGACATGAATTTTACACAGTCCTCATATAACAGCCCATCACAGGAGTAGGAGTTTGGCCATTGGCTTTGCAGTCCAGTCCAGCAGCTACTGGATAATTTTTCTGTCCTTCTAGTGAGACTGTGCTTTAACTGAAGCTTTCACATTAGTCATGCTTTTAGCATAAAGACACTTTGACAGGCAGTTAGGCTGGCAGAACATGTAAAGTACTGGGGGTAAGGAAAACAATGTTTTTGCCGAAGTATGTCATCAGCAAAGCTCAGAAATTTCTTCAGACTAACAAGAAAGAAAACATCCAAAAGACTGGCAACAGATACTGTCCTTCAGATCAGCGGAAAATAAAAATAAGCATAACCAAGACAGTACTTTTATGGAAAACAAACAAACAAAAGCCCTCACATACTGAAATAGAAAATATATCTCTCAAATTGATCTGGATACTTTTCTTGAATTTCTAAACCCCCTATAACCACTGATCTATTTAACCACCACTTTAATATCATTTTTCCTACTGTAAACATGGGCAATTACAAGGCAAAAAAGAATCAATGCCATGACCAAGGTTATAGAAGAAGTCTCTGTCAGATTAGAGAATTAATCATGGTCCTTTGGTCTCAAGGCTAACATTTCTTTTCAAAATACCAGTCAAGTATCAGAGAAATTAAAAAAAAAAAAAAAAAAAAGAACAACAAATAAGAAAAAATCCAAGAAGTTTTTTAGTATCACAGCGCCTGAGTTGTGAGCGACATTTTTCACCATTAACTAAAGAAAAAACTCCAAGGCCCCATTTCCACAAATTGGGAGCAGAGTATCTCGAAATGAACAGTCATTTTGGAGAGTCAGCACAACCCATGTAATCACTCATGAGTTCTGTGCCATGTTTTCACTAGCTTCGTACACATGCAGGCACATTCTTTTTGCCGACAGCTTTATGTAATCGACAGCTTCTCTGCCAGCAATATGCTGCTTCGTGCGTGCAGCTTGGCAAACAGATAGCTCCTTTAACCAGAAACAGTGTGAGATGATGTAATTTCTGTTGTCTTCTACAGGAGGCTCTAGTATTTTAGGGCATATTTTTTATGGCTGAGTCTGTTCAAAGCCTGCATTCTCTTATCCGTGCACATCCTAGATAAACTATTGTAGAACAGCCTTTTGTTGTCTTCACTTTAACAGGCTGCAGAAGAAAGACAACGTTATGAATCTTCTCCTTGCTTTGACACTCAGATTTAGATTTAAAGGCAAGATTTCTGCCAGGGGAGGCATATCTGACCAAGGGAAACTACTCAGTTGTAGACAGTGTGGAAGACCACTGTAGGGATGACTCCACAGTGTGATCCTCAAGCCGTCAAATAAGAGCAGGTAGAGGTGTAACAGACACAATATTGGCCTGGATGAGGAATCTGTTGTAACATATATATTGATCTGAGTTAAGCCATGGGTCTCTTCAGCTTTGTGGAACAAACCTAACAAAAGAGCAGTGCAAACGTCATTTAAGCAAATTGAAATTTTTACTCTGTGATTCTGCATTGGCTCTGCTGTGCAAGTCAGAACTTGCTCTTGCTCTAAAACACGGGAAGGGGATCAGAGAGAGGCACAGTTGATTAATGTGAGCAGATTCTCATGCTAACAGATTCAATATAATGGTCAGATCATTCTCTGCACAGTAAAACAAAAGTAAGTGAAGAAACAAAGCTTTACTTTTTACAAGTGTGATGAAATAAGAGTTTGTAAGACAAGCACAGTATCTTGTGCTTCAGAATACTGAAATGATATCTGCTTGATATCTGTTGCCTGTGTCTAATGCCTCTGCCACCATGTACATCCCAAACAAGGACTTGTACCAGTGTTTTATGATCAGACACATGTGATGGTGGAAAGATCATCTATTTCATCTACAAATGCTGAATGGCATCAAATACCCTGATGTTTTTCTTGACAGATGCATGTCTGACATGCTCTTAAAAGTCTCCGTTAATAGGCATTCCTTCATTGTTGTCGGTAGCTGTCCCAAGTGCTAAGGATCAGACCCATTTTACACAACATTATACAGGTATGGCATAAGCATTGACAGCTCAGCCAGTCCTTCTGTGTTCTTTTATAGTCAATGAGAGGAACAGAGTTGTGGAGGACATCTAACTTGCTTCAGACATCTGCTCTAGTATGACACTAATCATATCCTTCCTGCATCTCCCTGTTGAAGAGAAGATATTTCTAGGTGACCATATAAACTGGAGACAAATGTATCTGATAGATGACTGCCACCTTCATCATCCACGTAGCTAAACATCTCTTCCCAGTACTGATTTTACATCTCCCAAACCCAGACACTAGCCCAAAGGTACTGGTGGGCTAATACTTACCTAAAATATATCCCCAAATGGGATTTTTATGTATTTAACAGTAAAAGCATCATGTTATAAATTCATATGCAGACTGGAATTCAGTGTCACCTTTAGGTCTTCTTGCTTTACTTTCAATTAATGAGTTACTTGTCATTTGAATTGTGTACTAAATTTTATTTTTAAATGATCCTCTTCTTTTAAATAAGGATTGCTGCATTATGCTTTAATTCTATTTGACGTTAACAATTTTTAATTTTAATTAGCTCCAGACGAATTAATTCTTATAATCCAGCTGCTATGTATGTATACACACCTATCTAAACACACACACATCAGTGCATGAAGATTCAGAAGCACAGATCTATTTTATCTATAAATGAATATAAAATCCATTTACGTATATGTAAAAAATATATAGATTAACAACTAAACTGTAAGTTTATTTCTATTTCTTTATGAATTTATTCCTTTCAAAGCTTGAAAATCAAGCTGGTATGGAAGACATAAAGTGAGTTATGCCTAGCAACACATCAGTGTAGATCGTACTGTAAGCCCTGTCTCCTTGCTTAAACCCCCAACTTGGAATGTACTTTTAGCTTTGATTCAAATGTCTGTTCATTTTGACAATGACAAATGAGTAGGAAAACATTTACGCTGACATAAGGACATTCATTTCTTAGAACCAAAGCTACAGCAGCACTGAGTGGTCAAAATTATGAAAAATTGTATTCCATTTTCCCTAGGAGATATGTATCTTAGACTGCCCAATTTCTTTTTATGCACTGCAACATTTATTACTATAGTAACAACATACAGCTCTCTAATTTGCTTGATTGCAGTCTGAGAACCAGAGGAAAAAGTGGATTGGTGAAATTTTCAGTAAGATAAGAATCTTTCTACTTAAATAATTGTCCAAGAAGGAACATTCAGTTCTCTGTTGTTGCTGTACAAAAATGAAGCCACTTTATTTTTCATCCTCAGCAAGACCTGATGGAAGGAAAAAACAAACTCTCTCTGCTTTCTTTTAGCTTTTATTCGTTCCAGTTTTGACAGTCTGAGTATGGAACTTTTCAAAAAACATAATACTTCAATATATCTGATGTATCAGATTTTTAGAAGAATCACTTCCTTCTGAGCATTGATTATTTCAATCCACTGTTCTTTATTTTATTGTTTTGTTTCATCTTATCTTATATTTGTTGAAATACCAATAGCTCTAAAATTCAAGACATTATTTAAATTTGTTTCCAAACTCCACATATAAGGATCCAAACATTTTTTCACTGCTATTGCTATGCAATGATTTAGGCCTAACAGAAGTGGATTTGCCAAGTTTTTGCTCCATCTTTTGCTTTACTTTTAACCTTGTATAGAACAAATGCCATTGGAATATTTATTCTCCTGTGCTTTCACATGGGCTGAGAAATTGGGCTTGTGCTGGCTAATTTGAACATCCTGAATGCCTGGCATCTAATCTGTATTTGCCAAGGAGGGCAGCAATGGCAAATCTTGTTTCAGTCCAGATTTCCATTGCTGCCAGATGATACTAATTTCTCTAGGTCATCTCCTGTGGCCCAAAAGCATCCTGTAGTTACAGACACCCAGAGAAATGCCCAGAGACTAGCTCCTCTTTCTTTTTCTTTATATATAGATTTCTTTTGAGGGCCTGTAGCAGAACTTCAGAAGAAGCATAGACAGATTCTTGACTTAGCTGCTCAAAGGGATGGCATGGCAGCACAAAAGGTTTTGGCGAGCTAGTGGAAATGGCAGAGAAGGCAATCAAAATAAAGAAAGGCAGGCCTTCCTCTTTGCTGCTCTGTGTACCAGGTCACAGATGTTACACATCTTTAAACTATCAAGGGAATACTTCTTCTATGATTTCCCATGTATACCCATTTTCAGGCAAAGTATCTACAAAGATCTTGGTCAAAATACAGCTCTTCCACGCTCATTTCAAAGCACAGAGACCATTTTTTGCCTTAGTAAAGCTCAAATCTCTTTTGATGAATCTGGACTACTCAGACTTCTTGAACCAGACTGCCATTTTATATGTTATTTTTCATTTGAATATAATGTGAGATACTGTTGTTCTGGGAATGTAAAGCAGGAAATGGATTATATTTTACTTGAGAAGAAAGTATTTTTGATAGAAAAAAGAACTCACTTGCCTAGAGGTATTATTACGTCTGCTGAAACAGAAGTGCTATTCAGTTACCCTTGAAGCAGCATAATATACACGCAACAAAAATTATAAAGCAGACACTCTGTCATTTACTCTGTAGTGTAATTCATTTGCAGTATCCACCTCCTCCAAAGTCATTATACATTTGATAATAGAATTCTCGAAACCAAACATGATGGTTATTTTTTTCCATAGCTTATTATGGCTGACATCAAAAGAGTCAGGAAAGTAGAAATCACATATAATTCAGGTAAACTAATTTGAATGCACTGCATCTGCTCAGTGATCAAAACAACGTGTGGGATTTTTTTTCTTTTATTTTTTTTTTAGTTTTCCTTTTTCACACTTTCAAGGGTGACTTATGTTATGGTTTCCATACTAACAGCCACAGTTTGTACTTTTTGAATGAAGTCATAAGAGATGAAGTGGAAAACGAAGACAGAAATAGCAACATCTATGTGAAAGTGCAGAGGTTGTATAACATTATGCTAAGCCATATGTAAGCTGATACTCCACCAAACAAAACAACAGCACCCTCTGGCAAACTCCTACAGATATAAAGGCATTGTGTCACGGACAAGAAGATCAGAGTTGCTCATATATTTGACCCAGAAAAGAGACCTCCTCACCGTTTTCCCCAGTTCTCAGACTGCCCAGTTCCAATGGACTAAGGATGTTCTTAAAAAAACTGAGTTTTAATTACCCCCTGTTCTATTAAATAGATGCATCAATAGGGGTTATAGTAAACAGAATAAGGCATGTGTCTATAGAGATCACTTTGGCCCACTCTGAAAGTTGTATAGAAGACAGTTATGATGAACCAGTATCTGTTGCCACCCTGTGTTATACTATAATATCATGACGTACTACTATATGCTATATTATAGGACTACAGCATTCTACCACTGATATGGCTGAGGTCCCCAATACTTAAGGAGATAAGGAGATGAGGTGAAATCAAGCCTTTGTTCAGCAGGTGGGGAAAAGATGATCTCTATCTTTAACAAAGTTTTGGGTTTGGGTTCTTTTGGAGGGGCTGTTTGGTTTTTTTTTAACACCAAGCATATTTATCAAGAAAGGTAAAAGAGCACAGGTTTGCGTGTGCAAAGGCACAATGAAAATCTGCAGTTTAATGGATGTTTTAGGAAGGGAAATATTCCCCTTAACTCACGGTAGAAGAAGGAAGAATATTTGAGGATATGATGCACGTGTACTAATTTAATCCTTTGAAAGGAGAGTTGCCGCTTTTGAGATCCGTGGAAGGAAATAAACACTTCCAGGGAACCATTACAAAATTCATTAGATGAGTACACTCTGGAGGAAACTGCTTTCAGTGGCAGAGGAGAGAAGAGGGTGACCAGCTATCAGGGACAGACATCTAGTCCTTTGCACTCTACTTCTTTGACAGAGAACACTCAGAGGAAGGACTTTAACATTTTTCCATACCTCTTCCAAAAGAAAGAGTTAATTTCACCAGGATTTCATATGTTCTCTTAATTAACAGCAGAATGTCAGACAGTTCTGTACATGAAGGCACAACACAAAGTTAAGTAAAACTCATGAAAAATGTTCCCTTAGATGAATTTTGGAAGATGCTCTTCCAAAAGCATGGACATACATTTTTTTTCTGTATAATTATATTTTAAATATGAACTGATTAGGTGTGGAAAAAAATTCACCAGTGTGAACCGCTTAGAAGAGATGCTCCTTTAATTTTCATTAGTATTGGATGGGTAACTCTAAATTCCCCAGTAAACTGAATAATTCTGTTGGAGAAACAAAAAAAAAAGAGAGAGAGAAAGAAAGTAAAGATCCAGACTGTATCCTTCAGCTGACAGGAAAGGAAAAGGACTTTTAGTGTATGCAATACAGTGAGTTAAAAATAAGCTGTATGATATCTGTTACCCCTTGATAGTTGCTTTGGATACCAAGGATCATTACTCTGTCTGTGTAATGTAAGAAACAGAATTAAGATTTCATGAACATAGTTTAATACTCAAGGGAGGCAAATAAATACGCATAAGTTAGGAGAAGTACTTTTAATAAGGAAATTAATTAGATTACTTAGAAGCATTTTATCCCGTCTTTTAAAATCCAAATGGTATTCAGTTACCCATAAAGTAGTGTTGACCAATAAAAACAAAATTATTTGAATATTTACTACTTTGTTGTTTAATGTAATGAGAATATACTGCTTCTTCAGTGTTTTACTGAAATGCTGACTATTAATAAATCTGATTTGGTTGACTTTCTTTTCAAATCTCAAGGTTCAAGGAACTATCTATACATGCAGTCCCTTTTGCAGTTTCCAACATGAATTTAATGTGAAAATGAGAAGAAGATCCCTAAAGAACAGAGCAGAGACATTCTGGAAAACTAAATCTTGTTGTGAGAAATTGAAAATAAGATCTTAGAACATGTTAGTGAATCGTCAGCATAGGAACTACTTTCCGGATCTCAAAAAAAATCTAGGTACCCAAATTCTCTCTGCACATAAATTTTTCAACTTTGTTTCTTTGCACAGGTTCTCTAAAGGTTCTGTCTTGGACTTTCAGAAGACAACAGGTTGCATATAGGTTCTCTCTTACACCTGCCACCTCCATATACATGTTTTGGATACCCTGTGACAAATTATATTGCACTAGGTGACTATATAGAGGTACCTGGTGAGAAGCTCAGGCACCTAACTCAGGTATGGAAGTCTAAACTGCAACACCTGAATTTAGGTGTCTGAATCTGGAGCCTTACATTACAGGACATGAATTGCGCTCTCCAAAATAGACACAATGGCTCCTGCAATTAGTGATCTGTCCCTCTTTTTCCAGGAAGACATTTCCTTTCAGTCTCAGTTAAAGTTCTTACAATTTTAGAGTCTGGACAATTCAATCATAGCTTCCAAAGGCTAAAGAAAGACAGATAAAATTATGGATTAGGGGATCTCCTCTAGAACTTTATTACATTTGATAACATCTGAAGGATAGTAATTTAAATGAACAGCTGCTGCAAACAAAAGGTCAAGCTTATGATGCATATTGCGTTCATTTAATAAAATACTGTGGCTTTTTTAGCCACACTGCATCTTCCACTACTCTTTTTGTCTGTGAAGGTAGCTTGAAACCAGACAGCAGAACATTTTAATAGTCACTCAGAATCAGAAAGCTAAGGTGTGTCTTTTTAAAAGAATTAGGCAAATGGATTTGGAACATGCTGGTTACAGACTGTGTGAAAAGGAGCAGGAATATATCAAGGTCTTTAATTGAGCTCCATCACTCTTCAAATGAATAACATGTAATAGCTCTTTGGCAGTAGTAGCTGGGCTATTTTAAAGAGCTGTCTGACAGTAACCACAAGACCATATTAATTCTCCTGACACCTGAAAGCATTGGACTGTCACATGATGACTTAATACTCATTAGACTCTCTTCTAAGCCACCTTTGATATGCCACGGGACTCTATAAAAAAGAAGTAGACTTAGCTAAATAAATGTTCCAAATTTCTAGTACAGAAGTCTAAATTCTGTTCTGTTGATTCTTTTGAAGTGTATGATATTGCCCTTTAGCCAAGAAGTGATGGCTGACCATGAATAAGCTGTTTATTAGATGTGTTGTGAAGTGAAACAGATGAGTTATTAAAGTTTCAGAGTCCCTTGCAGTTTTCCCCTGGGAAGCAGCAGCTCCCTGCCTATCAGTGGCAACTCTTTAAAATATCCAAACTTGTTACCACCACCACCTGCTGATTCTCTAATATCCAAGCTCGAACCATCAAGTCATGCAACTCCTGTGCTGAGATGTGAATGAGAGCACCACATGCCAAAGTATGGAGCAAGGCTTGCTGGGAACTCATGGCCAGAACTCATGTGAAAATTGTACTTTCATTTTTTAAAGATCTATTTGGCTTCCTTAATATTTAATGGAGAGAGTTTTGTATTTTAGGGCATGTTTTATTTAATCTATTTTAGATGTTTGTTTGGCAAGGAGTGAGATGGTCATACAATCCACTAGCTATATTGACTAGATCTCCACTCTGTATAGAGAGAGTCAAAGACACTGAGTCATATATAGGTGTCTACACCATATACATCTACACTTTGTCATTAAAAAAATCACAACTCACATTCAAAATCAGCCAGCCATCTGGTTCCCAAACCATCAATGAGGAAGAAGGCAGCGGGAAGTGATCAATGGCAGCCTTCAAATTAACAGACACGTTTCCTTAATTGATTGCACTTCCAACAGCTTCCATGAGCAGGTAAATATTTCCTTTGGAACACGCCCAGAACCACATACATTTTGATGGCACTGAGCAGCTAAGCATGTAATTCATGTTTATGTGCTCTCAGGAGGTAAAAACCAATCATTTCTCTGAATCCAGCTAAGAGACAGAGAAAGTTTTTGTACCAATTGCAGGCTCTGTAAATTGAAGCATTTTGCGTTTTCCTTTATATCCAGTAACTCACACTCAGAGATTTTCAGTCTCTCATCAGAGGACAGCTAAACCCAGATAAACCTGTCCTAACCATTAGGCTGCAGTCTGCTGGGGTTCTATAATCCTCTTGCCAATTTTGTTTCTGTTATGCATGCTGATTATCAGTTACCTGAGCTTAAAAAAGGAAAAGGATTTGTGGTTAGCTGAAGCACCCAGGAGACAGGCAACTGCGTTTACACCGTGCTCTGACGAATGCAAACATTACTTACATTAATTGGAAGTGGGACTGAAATCTAGCTCCCTTCCCTCCAGTAAGTGACTAGCCTCTGGGGTTCAAAATTACATTTACTAATCTCTCTTTCTCTCAGTGGTCCAATTCATACTGAATTATTTCATGCAAAGTGGAGCAGCCTAAGGAGAGAATGAAAACATCTGCTTCCTCTACACTAGACAAGTCCACAGCAGCTGATGGACTATTGGAGTACCCTGTGCACACATGTAGGTTTAATCTCTGGAAGTTCACCAAGGTTCCTCACCATTGAGGGGGAGGTTCTGCTGAGCTTCCTCTCAGGGAAAGGCTGGCAGCGCTTCCTCCATGGAAGGAAAGATTCTTCTGTATTTTGGGGGTTCTTATTTGTTTAAGTTTTTTAAATGTAAACAAGAGTTTAACATTTAATTCCAGGAGCATTCTTAAAGGTGTGAATTTCTATGAAGAAAAGGCAGCTCCCCGCAGTTCAGAATAAAATACTGAAATCTTCCAGAGTTGTAGGATTCAAGACACAACCCCGTATTTTGCATTACTTATTGTCCAGGCTGACATTTCCTATGAAGAGAACTGGCTGTTTCAGCTCTGCTCCTTCAGCTCCAGCTTGGATGCCTGTGAATCCTGCTCAGCAGCTTGACACCTGAAGGCAGTGTAACAAATAGAACAATTGACACATTACCCACCTTCACAGATCTGACCCAAAGTGATTTATTAAGTCTCACACAAGAAGTGTGCAGTGGACAGCAGTGTTGAACTTCTCTCCTGAATCTTGATGTTGTATCTCATCCACTGAGTTTTATCCTTTATCTGAAGATTTAACTTCTGAAAATCTTGACAACCAGATGCTCTTAGGTTACATTTTAATGTCTCAGGATTTAGTCATGCACATATTGCTCAGGTCAAATTCTGATTTGTGGGATGGAAGACAGTTATTTTTTCATTTTATGCTTCATCAGTAGGCATCATGTGAAAGGTAATGTAACTGTCCTTTTTGATGTATTGATGGTTTCTTTCATATTTTGGCTTGAGAATATTATTATTTTCCTAAAACGTGTTTCATATGCAATGAAATTGAATTGTTTCTTTCCTTTTTCTTCCCTTCTTTTTCTTAATTTTTAAACATAACAAGAAAGGGAAATGTCATTCTGGTTACTGAGGCTTGAAAGAGAAAAGCGGTACCTCCCACAAGGCTCAACAGAAAGTAAGTTTGAATATCTGTAGTGCTTACTGGCCCTCGATGGAAATAAAGGTAGCTGAGCAGAACTATTTGGAATGCTGAAAAAATAGTTTATTTGCATTTTGTATTTTATTATATGTGCGAAAGTTTAGTCCTCAAAACTAAGGGACGCCCTGCAAAATAGTATCATTATAAATCTGAACAAACCAACTAACCTTGCATGGATCTGGCCAAATTAATTGAATTACATAGCTTGTAACCTTAAAGTACCAAAACCCAAAATCAGAGGCAGGGGAAAGGGAGCTACTGTCCTAAGGTACATATTCTGCTATACTTCTGCTAAACAGAAGAGATTGTATAGAGGCAGATGATGGCAATCAGTAGCTACTGAGGAAGCTTACAAAGAGGAATGGCTTGTTGTGGTGGGTTAGAAGGCAGCCCTACCTACAGAGGCAGATAGAATGATAGAATCATTTAGGTTGGATAAGACCTTACAAATCATTGGGTCCAAATGTTAACCCAGCACTGCCAAATCCACCACTAAACCACATCTACATGGCTTTTAAATCCCACCAGAGATGGGGACTCCACCACTCCCCTGGGCAACATGGGCCAGGCCGTGACAACCCTTTCAGGGAAGAAATTGTTCCTCATGTCCAACCTAAACCTCCCCTGGTGCAACTTGAAGCCAGTTCCTCTTCTTCCATTGCTTGTTACATGGGAGAAGAGACTGACCCCCACCTCACTCCAGCCTCTTTTCATGGAGTTGTAGAAAGCAAGGTCTCCCCTCAGACTCCTTTTCAGGACAATTCCTTTTCAGGAATTCCAGTTCCCTCAACCAGTCATCAGAAGTCTTGTCCTCTAGACTCTTCACCAGCTTTGTTGCTCTTCTTTGGACACGCTCTGGCCCCTCAATGTCCTTCTTGGAATGAGGGGCCCAAAACTGACCCCAGGATTCAATGTGTGGCCTCCTCAGTGCCAGGTTCAGGAGAGTGATCCCTGCCCTAGTCCTGCTGGCCACGCTAGTGCTGATACAGCTCAATAAACTCGATCCGCAGACTAGTGAGAGACCTCCAAATTTGACACGATAACCAGCAATAGGTTTGTGAAGGAGGTGGAGTTTAGTCAGTTCCTCTTCTAGTCATCAGAAAATTAAAGAGATTTTAAAATGACTGTTGTATGCTCTATTTTCTACTTTCTCCTTCTTTCTCCCATCTCCCTATGTTGTTTTGTCAAGACAGTTGATTTATAATTTGGGAGTGGAGCTCTTCAAATACTTAGGAGTTGCATTTAGCTTCCAGATTTCTGGGCAGAGGCTCAAGCTGGTATTTACAAAAAGCCCCTAGAAAATTAACCTGGTCATGCTGTTGTCAATGAAAAATGAAAGACTTGCAGAAGGAGAGTCAGTTCACACCTAAATCCAAAAACATGATGTACAAAGACTTAAGGATCATAAAGATCATAAGTTAATCTCATTTGTCCTCTTCCACTTAGTCCCATAATTTCATTCAATCACTTTCCAAGGGGCCAAAGAGCTCTTTTTGCCTTGGAATGGGCTCTCCTTTGAAAATTCTCTTTCCAAAACTTGGAGAAACTGCTGCCATGTTCAAAGAGAAGGTGGCTGGAGGTAAGGGAATAGTTAACTCACAGATTATTACACCTCATTATTAAAACTTGACTTTATGTGAATTTATCTTTGTCTTCCTACTGTTGGCCAATGCTAGGCTTTCCTGCACTGATAGCTCTTCAGGACCGTACACCAGTCACTTTTGTAAATCCTAATAGGTGAAATCTCCATCTCAACTAATCTAAACACCAATACAAACCTGACTCAACAAGAAATATCTGAAAGAAAATGCAAACATTTATTTTAGAATAAAAAACAGCCTAGGGATAAATTTGAAGGAGTTAATTGAGCTACCCTCTGTTTCTTCCTCAATATCCAAAAGCAGCAGCTGAATTTTTCAAGTGCTCTAATTCTTCAGAAAAAGAAATTAGAATTTGCTGTTCTTAGATCAAGCTAAATCCTTCCTTTGTCCCCTTTATTTCTCCTATATCTCTCAGATAGTCAGCAGATGTTTATGCCATTCTTTGTGTGAGCTGGGATCTTGTCCTCTTACATACTGCTCAAGAGCTGCCAACACGAGGAGAATATTACAGCCCTGTAGCTATTGCACAAACAAAAGAGATGCCAATGACAGTGATTTGGTATCTATTTTAGGAAGAACAGCAGGCAGGCTCTCAGTTTCCTTTATGCGGTCCTCACACTAACAATAATTATAATCTACAGGTCTTCACCTGTGGAAAGGCAGAAAGAAATTTGAAAATTAATATAAAAAAGATCAAATAAAAAAAGAAGAGTCAACTTTTTATGGTCTGATAAGGCAGAAATACATGTTGCAGTGAAGCCATTGGGTATAATGACCTATCCCAATGAGGGTTCCTTGCTCCTCTCACTCCTCCATGACTATGGTCATGACGGTCACAAATCTGAAACTCTTGTTGAGGTTCTAGATTAATGCATATGGACACCATTTATCAACTTAAATAATACAAGAAGTGATATCATAGTCGAATCTAAATTAAGTTCCTGATTATATTTCCCTGAATTTGATGTGTGTGTAGAAATTTTAAAATATTAATTGAAATCAAAGTGAGCCTTTACCAAATTAAAAGCTGCCTGTGATTGAAGTCTAAGTTACTTATAGTTATGTATATTTATCTTAAGAACTCCATCTCTCTCAAAGAGTCATTAACTAGTGGGAGGAAACATGCCAGAATTCTCTCTATCCTTTGGATTAAATCCCCAAATAATTTCAAGAAATTAAATTGCTGACAGATTGAAATATTAGATCCTGGAATGCTCACTGAGAAACAGAGAAAATGTAAATGAAGCCAGTGATAGAAGGAGCAGGAAAGAAATTTTAAGAAGTAAAATTTATGCATGCCTTTCCTTATATCCCTTTTCCTATTGACGAAGATATCTTAGTGGAAAAATCAACATGGATTATCTCAGCAATCTCTTAGATATTTGATAAACTGCTTCACAGAGGAATGATCTGAGTCTGGGAGGCAACTAAATAATCTGGTCTATAATTGACTGCAGTAGAGCTGCCAAGAGATTATGTGAATGCTCCTTTTCTTCGGCAAGGAGAGATCTGTTTCTTTCTTCCAAGCAATTGGGAATGTTTTTATTATATGATTTATTATAAATATATGTTCTTTCATCCTCTGCATGCTAAGCATCCTAGGCACTTTCTATATGTCTATGAGTTGAATTACTCCTCCTTACAGATGGACCTCATTCTGCAGATTAAAACATGCCAATTTAATTGTCTAAATATAGATATCTACATGTGTGCAAAGTATTTAAGTTTTCATCGTGGTCAATGAAGGTCTAATCAATACTGTGGAGCCTAAAGAGCTGTTCCACTCACCAGATAGAGGACATTACATTAGGATGTACCTTCTAGCACCTACCACAGCAGGTTGGCCTTGCCTTTCTGATGGTTCTTTAGGGCTACAGTGAGTCACAGCATGGGTGACTCAGACATCCTAGGGCATCTCCAGTATCACCTGACACCTATGTTATCACAGCTGAATCAAGCTCTCCACTGACAGTAGTGGGGGCCTGGACAAAGGGTACACATGTAGGCAGGATGCTGTTTAGAGAGAAAGAGCCGGGAAATACAGCCTGCCTGCTTTCAGCAGGGAAAATATTTGCAGACCATTAGCCTCCTTGGAGTTGAAATGAACAATTTCCTTCTCCAGCGGAACACAAAGAAAAGGTCACTCTGATTTTGAGATAATGGCTGCTGTTATCTACAAGAGGGATAGGATGTGAACACTGAAGGTCTTGCTTTGTGTATTCCGGATCATAACTTTCAAATGGTACATTATTCTGAGAATCTATTACAGTGAGGGCTACAAGATTTCTCTTGTCTAATGAGTAATGAAAGAAGGAAGGCAATATAATAGATTAAAAAATATTGGAGACAAATAAGATGTGTAGAGAACATTTGCCCTACTCTCCCAGTCACTTTCTGGTTTTCACTTTATGCTCTTGGTGTTTTTCTTTTTGGTAACTGCTCCTGAAATCTTATACTTAGCACTAGCATCCAATTCTCATCTCACTTCATCCTGCCTCGCTTTTTTACTCTGGAGAAACAACTAATTATACTGCCAGGGATTTACAATTCATTATTATGTTTCTGTTATTGCATCAGGATGACTCTGGAGAACTGGGTTTGGTTCTGGTACCTGACATTGAACCGTGGCATATTTTTAGGTAAATCCCCTCTTGTTTCCATCTTGCTTGGTTGAAAAGTCTCAGTAAATTTAATTTAATTTAATTTGTGTCCATATTTCTCTTTCTTTCTACTCTTAGGTGAGATTTAAGCAGGTTACCTGTCATAGCTTCAGCTAGTCATAATCATACGCACTGGAGAGAAATAAAAACTTCAATAGGATGACTTGTCTAATTGTAAGCTAAATAAAAATTATCTCCTTAGGTGCCTACTTCTCTCCAGTGACTATAAAACATGGGAGACTATCATAAACTGAGGGATGTAACGTTTAAATATTTATAGCTAGGCAATGCGAATTGCACGTCTTAAGTAGGACCTCAGGCAAAAATACTTCAAGAACGTTGTTTATTTAAGTGGCCTGAATGGAGAGCTCTCGTGATAAAATTAATTGTGATCAATTAACATATCAACCTAAATCATTCTGTAAAGATTGAGGGAGCATAATAAATTGTGGTTTGTATTTAGCAGGAAAGCTGAGAAGAAAGAAAAAAATGCAACTGTGAAACTCTTGGAGTTTGCCAACTTTATTTTCCATCATTCATGCAGTCAGTTAAAAAAGAACAACAAAACACAAAGGTATTTTTATTTGACCATTTTTGTGTGTGTGTGTGTGTTTCCGCTGTGTTTCTCTCTCTGGAATTTGCTATCTGAATCTGTAGAATCTTCCAAATCTATCTGTTACATCCTGAGTAGGAAGCCTGTATAAAATGAAATAAAGAATACTTACTTACTTGCAATTGCAATCCTCACATAGTCTTTCAAAGATATAAAAAGTGTCTGTTAAAAGACAAGTTGTACATTCATGTTTGCACCTACTGTGACTAAAACAAAAACCAAAAAAAAAGACTTGAATCTCAGCAAGAGGTATTCTGGGTAATAATGGGTAATTATAAAGGCATTACTTACAAAGCATTCTAGCAAGAAGCATCTCCAGATAGACTGCAATATTCTAATTTCTGGATTTTATTATGAACAGACTGTATAAATATCTAAAATAATTATCTAGGTAAGTGAGGCCTCCCTTGGAGAAAGCATACAGTCTAGGCAACCTCTTGAGGCCTCTACAGCTGTATTTTCAATAATTTTTTAGTTTTGTGCTGAGCTGTAATGAAAAACTAGAGAACAGGTCTGTTAGGACATGGATTTCATTGAGAGAAAATTGAAGAAAATCAGGACACAGGCTGCACAGTGAGCTTCAAAACAGAGCCAGCTGAATTACTTGCTATTGATACATGATTCAAAATGCACAGTAATAATTTTGGAGGATCATTACAGCTTGAAATTTCATGTTTATATGAGCTACCAAACTGATGTTATCATTCCTCTGTTAGTCTCTTCAGTTACTTAACAGCACAGAACAAATAAATTGGCTCTTTTTAGACTACTTGGAAGATGTTTAACAGAGAAATGCTTGATTTACAGGAGCAGCATGTGCTATATAGACAGACATGTAAGAAAATGGCTCCTTTCTCTCATGAATTAATAGCACAGGGAAAAGCTTTGCTGACATTCCAGAATGTGAATAATCAATGAGATTTTCTCTCTGCTCTTTGGTCAACCTTACACTGAGGATTTATTCCACAAAAGATATTCTTGGAGACAACAGGTCTAACTAGAGTGGCAGAAGAAAGGTGGTAAAAAGGGTTCCTTCTGAGCAGAATTCCACCCACTTGACTAATGGGTTGAGAGGTGATTTATGCAGTATATTAACAGAAACAGCTGTTGGCAATGATATTTATTAGTCACTGCATCTGTAATTAAGTCCTAATCACAATGAAATATAAAGTGCTTATTTTTAATATGTAAAATCTTCTGGAGATGGAAAAAGAGAAAACATCTCTCCTGTGCTGGGTTTCTGTTGTGCTTCTTTGATTCAGCTGTCCCTGATTCAGCTCATCTGAATGCTAATTGCTTTCATTTCCATCCAACTTTCAAAGAGGAAATAATACTGGGCTGAACCATCGGGAAGAGGAAACTGAGGATACTTAACTGGTTTGTACAGTTTTATGTTGCTACTGGCTGAGAACGTGTTTTACAAAGTAGTGACCGTAAGATGATAAATAGATATTGCTATCAAGAAGATATGAACAGGTAGAAAAATAGACAGACAGGCAGGCAGATGAATAGATCTGCAGCTCCTTGATTGTTTCAGATGCCAAGACTGACTGATTGATTATCTTCCTCCTAGATACTTAATGGTTATAATAATAGCTGGGGTCAATCTGCCAGCAGGTGCTCATGAAAAGTAATTAATCTGGTTCATACCCTTTCCCAGGGGAAAATAAATTATGTATGTATCTTCTTCTGGTTTTTCTTGCAGGCAGAATTTCCCAGCTTCTAAAGCACTCTCAATCCAGATACAGAGTAAGGGTTTCTTTATTAAGAGAAACAGGAATTTAAGCTCTGTGAAAACTCATAAGAAAATGTAAATCAACTGAAGGTGAAAGCAATTTCTAAACCTGAAGTCACCTGTTCATCTCTGCATTTATACTCTCTGGTATCTAGAAGGAACCAGATTCTCTATGTGTTCCATTCTCATGACCCGCAAATTGCACACGGGGATGAACAATAATTTTTGGAAAAACACCTTCTTGATTTTGGCAGACAGATGAAGCTGGATTCATCTTATCTAAAAGTTAAGTGTCTTCTGCCCTGACATAGTCAGGTAGTTGGACTAAATGATCATTGTAAGTCTCTTCCAATGTAAAATTTTCTATTATATTTTTCAGGCTGAATTTTTGGCAGTCAGCGGAGACACACAGACACTTCCAAATGTCAATTCAATCTCCCTTAAGGTGTGACTATCAGATGAATTAGAGGTGGGAAATTCTCTATTTAATTTCATTTAATTTCATTTTATTAACTATAGAGATGATCTACACTCCAATCTTAGATTTGATTTCTAACTTCTGAATAGCTAATAGAAAGAAAAAGAACTTTACCTGCCTGCTTGTTTTGTTTGGACTAATTTATTTCCATCACTCACTAAATCTTCTTTTATCTCTATCAAGGCTTCCTGCACATACTCCTCCTACTTCCATTTCCCACAGCCTCCCCTGAGGCAACGTCTAGAAGTTACAATACAATCTAAATTGAGGAGTTTAATCTTGCCCGCAGCCATTAGCCATTTAGGTTTAATTGCCATGTAGTTAGATTTATGCATTAAATCTGTTACGCACCTTTGAAAAATCTCTCCAGCTATTCAGTAATATACACAGAGATTGTCTTCTGCTTCCAGGCCTTCTACAATCTAAGAGGACTAAACACTAGAGTGATGCTCTATGGGGCCATGAGTTGTGATTAATTCTTCTGTAATTTGCATACCTAATTAAACAACTTGCTTTCATTGTCAGAGCACTGCCATTAGTGTTTGGGATTATGTTCAGTTCCCTTTACAAAGCTGCCTTTTCTTTGCATAAATTTTAAATAAGTATTTCATAAAAGAAGATGCTGCTCCTTCAACTTCGGCTGTTCCCATTCTTTCAGTCTTTGTTTTGCCTGAGACTCTGAAATACTTGAAGTCTTCACACTTTCATTTCCATTCTCTTGAGAAGACACTACAGTAAGAGACTAGAATGAAGCCTTGCCTGTGGCTTCTAACCCTCAGACAGGCATTAGAAATAAATTAACTTTTTTCTCAACAGCAACACCAAAAATGTTGCCATGGTAGCAACAATATCACTAGATAAATGCTACGATCAGCCCTCGTGGATCCCATTCAACTTGTTTGGAAGAGCCTTGCCTTATCATATAGCATGGTTGGAGGTTAAAACATCTTCCTTGTCGTGTAGCAAGGGTCAGTAATTTCAGGCAGTGATCACAGAATAGAGTCATAGAATGTTTCAGGCTGGAAGGGACCTCTAGAGGTCATCTAGTCCAACCTTCCTACACAAGCAGGGACATCTAC
>JAVSBS010023845.1:352460-389580 GCA_033124195.1 Coracias cyanogaster | reverse complement strand
ATGGTCTATAGGATCCGTGCAGGAAAGAGAGGACTTGAACTTTTATGGCATGTCAGGTTCTTTGACAATGCCCTGGCTGGTAACTGACTTCAAACACTTCACTGTGCATTTACCTGTACAAGTGCCCTCAACTGTATTTTTCAGAAGCTACACCAATTAATTCTTGATATAGCATTTGCGCTTTCCTGCCCATTCCCAGGAGATGCTTGACCGAGTTGATGGTCATTTGGTACATGTGTGAGAGAAGGGTGTCCTGGGAGCGTGTCACAGTCATGTTTCTGGCCCACAGCATTCCCAGGTCTGAACCCTGAGAGCTTCATTCTGAGTCAGAGCCACAGGTGTGTAGCAGCTGGTTGCACTGTTCCAGCCCGCAGCTGCAGCAGGACTGGCATAAGCTGCAGCTGTCCCTCATGGTACAAGCAGGTCCTTGGACATGGGACTCATTCAAGTGCAGCTGGGACCCTGTGAGGGTGCAAAGCCAGCCGAGCAGAGTGGGGATTTGCAGTCCCATGCAGAGGTTCGTGCTTTGGAGTGAGTTGCTGAGAAATTCTTGATTGACAGCAGCTGTGAAGAGGCTTGCAAAGGACTAAGCAGAGACTCGGAAAAGTCATCCCTATGTGTTTAAGATAGTTTCTGTAAATCTGCAGTGCAAGCAAGGCTCTCTATCGAAGCTGTTCATGAGGCACCAGTGTCGATACAGAGCTGTCTCTGATTCACCCGGTGCAGTCAAGGGCAGATCCTAATCGATTTAGTGGCGTTTTTGCAAACTGAGTTAACATCAGAGCGTGCACCTGGGTCTTGGGTGCATTTGTTTTTTTTAAGGGTGTGTTAAGAAAACCAGTGGGACTTGCTGAGCTGCTACCTTCAGCCAGGTGTTTTGAGTGAGGTGAAGGACAAACCACAAAAACATTGTGTGAGAGAGGAAAGTGCCAGATGGGAAGGATTTAGAAAGCAAACCAGAAAAGGACTAAGGAAAATGATAACAGGGAAAAAATGTTTTCGAAGGACTAAGGTGAGTTTAATGATCAAAGTTTTGTCTCACAGTATCTTATCCATCTGGAACAAAAACAATTTTACAGACTTTTTTTTTTCTCTGGCTTTTGACAGCCCAGTGAGTTGGGATGTTTTGGCCTCTCTGTGGTCTGGGGAGCTTTGAATTCTAAGTCCAGGCTTGTCCTGGTCATTACAGTGATGTGCTGCTGTTGCTTCTTCATCAAAACTGGCATGTGTGTCTTCCAGTATGTTGTGGGATGGCACACAGCAAACACCTGCCTCCTTGTAACAGGACCAGGTTGTCTTGTACTTTTTGGTATGTTCGTGGTTGTTAGAGCAGCTTTACAAAAACCTTTGTAGCCATCTGTGATGCCTGTTGTATTGCTGTGCTGAGGGTTAGAGGGTGCTGGTCTCTAACACATCTTACTTGCGTGTAAGGGTAGGATTTAGCATTTGATGCTTCAGGAGGTGGCAGAGATTTGTTTGCCATTGGGATCTGGGCATAAGGCAGATAGAGCAGTAAAGGGTAGTGTGCTCCACGAAGGTGGTCCCTGGCTATCTTTATGCAAAGGAAGAAGTTTGAAAAAAGTGTTTCCAAGGTGGAGAGAAGCCCTGCAATGTTTCAGGTTCACTCTGGGTGGGGGACAGCCCTGGATTATACAGCTGATCACGGGTGTGCTGTGGATTGCAGGAGCGGTAGGGCTGTGGGTTCCTGCCTGTTGCTGTTAAGAAACCTCATGTCAAGTCCTGTTCCACTCTTAGGTCAAAATATATTTCATCACCTTAGTATGGGGATGTTTTTTGTACAATCAGGAGCTGGGAGTCTGCGGCGTGGAGTAAGGAGTAGGAAACTGCTGGTATGGCAGGAAGGTTATCTGGAAATACCCACCTATAAAAAGGGGGCTATGATCAGCCCTCCTGAAGAAAGTTTATTCATTAATGTTTGTAAAGTGCTTTGAAGTCTTCAGCTGGGAGCCTTTTTAACAGAGCCAAATGTTAGTTGTATTACAGTAGCTAAGCCAGACCTTAATGACCACATTCCCTCTCCTTCCTCTGAGCCCCTAGCCATTTCTAACAGGGTTTGGTGAAGAAGTGAAACATCAGCAGAGTGACCAAAGAGAAGTGAACTGCTCAGCAGAAATATAAATAGTGCTTTTCTTTCTTGGGATTATGTCCTGGCCCCATGGACTTTTGCTGCCAGGAGGGGAACTTGTAGAAGAGATGAGGAGTTTATTTCCAGGCTTGTACCATGTTATTACAGTTGGTATATGTTTTAGGGCCCCCTTGCATTAGTACTCACTGGTGCCCTTTGGGTGAGTAAAGTCATCCCAGCTTGTCTTGATGAGAAGTCACTATAACAAGACTAGCATACTGGAGTGAGAGGGAGCTGTGGCTGTCGATGGGGTGCACAGCAAGCAGGGGAAAGACTGGCTGGGGTGAAACAAGGAGACCCCAGAGTATGATGAAGGGGGCAGTAGTTTTGATGGGGTGCACAGCTCTGGCTGCCTGTAAGTGCCTGTTGCTCCATGCCTGTTCATTTCCTACTGCCTTGCCTATCCTCGATCAATAGCAGAATAGCATTTGCCTTTTGATTTGCTTGATTTCTGGTGTCAGGAGGTGAGGCTGGGTGATGGCACTCGAGGCAGCCAAAGGTCATTTTCTTCCATATGAAGGAAATGGGGCAGGTTCAGTCCATACTATATCCCTGGAGCACCTGGGCATTGGATTGCAGTGAGGAGAAAAGCATGTGAATGGGTGTGCAAGTAGTTGGTGGTGTGAGGACACGTATGAAAGAGTGAGCTGCTGTTACAAAATTTTTCTCTGAGCTTGCACCCATTTACTCCGGGTGACAACTAGGAACGTTTCATTAGCATGGCCTGATGCATCATGTGTTCAGACACAGCTGATAACCTTCCCGGCCAGCGCTGACACCAGGGCTCATTGTGTATCAGTTCCCTGGCCTCGCCCAGGATTAGGCTGGTATGGCTCCTGCCTCAGGGACCGTGTTGCTAATCATTGCCTGAAGATTTGAGTTGCCCACACATGTCTTGCTTGGTGTGGGGGGAGGCTGCTCTGCATTGGGATGATGGGTCTCAACCGGGTGGAAAAGGAGATGTCTCCAGCCCAGAGGCAGAGCATGCTGCGTTGCATGCACCCCGTAGCAAGGATGCTGGGAAGGTGGCTTGGCAAAACAGAGAGGAGCCAGCATCTTCACCAGAAACCTGACATTTCTAGTGACCCATCCTTCAAAAGCACCATCGCATCATGGAGCTCGCAGCCAAAGACTGACACAGCCCTTGCATCTAATCTCGTCTTTCCTCTTTGAGTCTGATGCCTGTAAAGAAGACAAGGTGCTCTCCAAGAAGACATTCCAGGGGGGTTTAATCACTGTGCTCACTGCAGCCCTGCTGCGCTTGTGGTCTAAGCACCTGCTGTTTCATTTAATTAGCAACAAATGGGAGGCGTAGGTTCAGGGGAAGAGAGAGCAGCACCCTGGTGAAGTATTTGCTGCAATATGATGTATTTTATTTTTGGTTCGGAATAGAGGCCATGAGGAACATTTTCCAGAGGGCTCCATAAACCATCTCCATTCACAAGGTGATTATTTGAGGAGGGAGGGAGGTGTGTGGATTTAGATCGGTGCAGCTAATTTCTGCAAACAACCACATTATTTTTAATTCATACTCCAGACTCCCTCCACCCATGGCTTGATGTTAGGAGCTGTGAATTTTCCACATCATAGCAGTTGCTCTATAAAAAAGAGGCCTTTAAATATATTTTTAAAAATTGATTTCAGATACGTCAGGCCCTGAAGTAAGTCACTCTTCAGAAGGGAAAAAGAACTCTTTCCTTCCCTCGTGGTGACTTGTTAATTGTTTTGTATTTCAGTAGCACATACCAGCTCTGAGCAAAGGTGGCTCTTGCTGGTGTTAGGGGCTGGGAAATGCATGAAAAGCTGCAAACCCTGATGAATATTAAGTTGAAAGAAATAATCCCATTGTTCACCATGATCAGTTAAGCTTGGGAGTTCTCTGTTGTGATAAAAGCATTATATTGCTAGCAGTGTTTTACCAAGGTAGGGAAGGGAGATGAGGGCAACTGAGGTGAGACTTCAGGATTGAGCCACTTGTGCTGGACACTGGCTGTGCCCCTGCCCTTGGAAGATCCGCCGCCAGAGCTTGACGCAGGGAAGGTTGCAGTCTCAGCTCCCATGTGCTCCAGCCCACCAGTGCTGGTGGCTGTTTTTATCCAAGGGGGTGGCAAGTCTAACGGTGATCCCTTGTACTTCTACATCTGATGCAAACTGTAATTCATAGTCTAAAGACACATAAGGTGTGTTGGCCTTCTGTCATCTTTCTTAGGATAGTTAAAGCACCACAAGGGCTTAAAGGAAGAACACTGGTTGGGGTTTTTTTGTCCTGCCCTGACTAAAGCAGAAAAGCTGAGTTTTAGAAATGTTGGGCTTTGAATTCCCTGTTCCACAATCTCCCATAGATTTTCAGAGGATAAATTCATTTGTGACCATCAGGTGCCCAGATATAGTGGTGACTAGGATAATGATGAAAACTCACATTGATCATTTTGTTCTCATGTGGAGTTGCAAATTCAGTCTTGGGTATTGGCTTACGGTCCAAGGACAATAAATGTTCACAGAAAATTCTAATCTTGTGAGATTCTCATAATTTAGAACACCAGAAATATGGAAATTCTTGCTGCATGTCCATCCTACAGGCTTTCAGTATTAGAATAGAGTATTTCGGTTGGGAGGGACCTACGATGATCATCTAATCCAGTTGCCTGGCCCAATTCAGGACTGTCCAAAAGTTAAAGCATATTATTTAGGGCATTATCCAAAAGTCACTTGAACACTTACAGGCTTGGGGCATCAACCACCTTTCTAGGAAGCCTGTTCCAGTGTTTAACCACCCTCTCAGTGAAGAATATAAGCCAGTTCATAGTTATTCATTGCCTACACATTGCCTTGGGTGCTCACTGCCGTCGGTGACACTGTAGTAACTCCTGGAGACTTCCTAGTTGGGAAGGCAAATGTAAGAGACATTTTCCTGGGAAGGACATTCAGTTGTGCTTGAAAATCCAGTGACATCATGAAAAAAAAGAATCACCTTTGTATGAAGTGCCCAAACATTGAAAAGTGGGCCAGAAATCATTGTTTGCAGAAATCTGCTGTTCCTCTTGCTTCTCTGAGTAGTTTCATTATTTTTTCATCTGTTTTCAGGCACACAGGGCACATGCACATCTCCCGAACCTGGCAGACTCCTGTGAGTCAGTGTTATACTGAGAATCAACTCCATAACCCCTCAGAAGTATCTCTTCCTCTTCTTAGTTTTTCCTCCTTTCTCCATATTCCTATCTGATGTTAGAAATAGGTTCTTTCTCTGTGGATCAAATCTGGAAGCAATACCTTAAGGGACACATTCAGCCTCAGGATATAAAGTCTGGAGTTCTTTTTCCACCTTTGACATTTGAGAGATGCTTTTAAGTAGATGAGATATTATTACAGTGTCAGCCCATCTGTCACTGGAAGCGGTGATGTTTGAATCATATTCTGCTCAGTTTTAACAGAAAGACAAGTGAAGCTGTTTGGTGGTTTGCCTTGTTGCGTGCCTCAGTAGGGCTAAGAAGGGAAATTTGTTTTCATTTTCAAGCCTCTTGTTTTATTTGCGCTGTTCAATGCTGTTCAGTCCCTCTCCAGGCAAGGCGATTGCCTCTCCAGGCTTCTCTTGCTGCCTGTAATGGAGAACAGTCCCTTTGCTTGCCCCTTCACCTGCTTGGTGCTTGCTTCGAAATATGAGTATCTTCCTCGAGCTTCAAATCCTTCTCGATCTTGATACTAATCTGCAAGGTTCAAAGCAGGGGTGAGATTTCAAAGCCTCCTTAACCATGTTAGATCTGCAGTGTGATGCTCAGGCTGTGTTGAAAGCCTGTGTGTTGAAGCACGTATAATCACATCTCTGCACCTGTTAGAGAGCGGAAAATTTCTTCTGAGTTTTGTTTCTGTTACGCTGCTCTCAGATTTTCCTCTGTTCCTGCCCAGTGCGATGTTCTCCTGCATCTGATCTCATGGAGAGACATGCACCAGCCCCAGATGAAGGGCTAGAAACAGTTGTCTGCACCTGGCTGAGCAAAATAGGTTATTTGTGTATACGTGTGTGTCTGGTAGTGTAATTTATTTGTTCAGTTACTTAAGCCAAGGTTTCCCCCCAAAGGAAGCCCTAATTAAGTGAGATAACTTTGCATCTGGGTTGCTGGCAAAGAGCAGCTCTCTGTGCTTGCAGAGGTGCTGACCCCAGGTGTGTAGTTGCTGCCCTCCATGCCTTTCTCTGTCCCTGTAAGGTAATGGAGGGAGTTTGGCAGTAGCTGTGCTTCGATGAGGCTGGTGTTTTGCTTTCTGATGGAAAACAGGCCATTCTGTCCACTGAAATAGTCTTATGCTCAGCAGGGTACGTACGCAGAACCTGATTTCTGAAGTTGCTTGTGTCCTGGTAGCAAGCAACTGATATGTTGTTCCCTCCTTCCACCTCCTCCTCGTTTCACTTCTTTCTTGGGATCATTTTTGGTTTTGTAAATTGAAGTTTTAGGACTAGATTCTGCAGATGGCTGAAGCAGCAGTTCCCTAGAGAAGCTGTACCCTGATGATCCCTTACAGCCATAATGCTGAGGCACTAAAGGCTGATCAAATAACTAACACTACAGAGCACACAAGGGTCACGTGGGCTTACAAAACCAGCATCCAGGTCTAGATACTGCAGTGCCATCAGGCAGCTTGGCTCCCACTTGAAAGGGAATTACAGGGCTGGGATGTGGCCTGAATCTCTTTGATGCAAGTTACCATGTTCCTGGATGCTTTCTGTGACAAAGCATCAAGTAGTGGGTGGGATCTGTAAAATGTTAATTCCCTGCCCGAGCCAGGGGATAGGGCAGAAGACAGCTGTGCAGTACCTGTAGTTTGTTGGTTAGACTTGGACTTTTCAACACATCCACAAAGATGTTTCCACAATCTGGGCATCCTTCTGATGTCTCTTTATTGTGGCTTTGTGTGATGGAGAGGAGGACAGAACAGATGAGTGCAAACTCACAGGGAAGATGAGAAATGGCCCTGGATGCCTAACATAGAGCCCAGCAGGGTCAGTGCAAGGTGACTGTCATACTTGTTTGGTCTGCCTGTCTGCCCCATCCAGCTTCTAAAGCTGCTCACAAGATGTGGAATGACATAGAAATCTGCATGCTCAGTTGTCTTTTCCTGGATGGACATCAGCAGCCTGGCCACCAAAGCAGCTTGTAGGTCACCTCCTTCCCCTCAGAGATGTTCAGGAAGGAGCTGGTGGATGGGATGTGGTGGTGTGGCTGTCTGTTCCCTGCAGCTTGCTCTCTGCAGGACCCTCTCCTTGCATCACCTGAGCACACCTGCATCAAGTAATCAGTGATTATCCTTCACCTGGCTACAGCAGATTGCATGTGTGGCCAGACAGGCTGAAGAAAACTTATGTTTTCATATTATGACAGAGTACATGCCCAGTTATGTACAAATGGGCCCTGGTGATGCACCTTTCCTTGTGTCATTGGAAGAGCATCTGCCAGAGGAGAGCAGGCAGGGATGCTCACTTGCAAGGAGAACATTTATCCAGCTGCCTATGAAGCAAGCAGTGCTGGTGTGCAGCCCATGTGGCTCTGCAGCCACCCTCAGCTTAAAGTTCAGGAAGCTGCTGCCCAGATGGAGGTGGGAAAGGCACCTCCTGCATGGGTGCCACAGCTCTGGCTTTCAAGGCAGCACTGCCGTGTACCTAGTACCCCCTGTGCCTGGTCTCACAGACCTTGGTCCCACTGTCAGGTCTTGCAAATGTCTCGGCAGAGATACAGGCTGGAAACCTTCTGATGTGTGATGGAACTGGAAGGAGTCCCTATCCTCCTGAATGCAGACATCTGCCTCCATGTGCTGTTTGTCCCTCACAACGTGTAGCAATTTTATCATCTGTAAGTTTGGAAAAGTCACAGCCCTGATAATATGTCTTGACAATGTGCCTGTGCCACTTAAAAGCGAATGAGATTGAAAAAGACCAAAAAACGCCCTACCACTGTCAGAGACCTCCATCAATGCTTTTAATACCCTGCCAAATATTACATATGATTAGTTGGTATAATACACAGAATACCATCTGCTCCACGAGCAGCATGTCTGGGGATGGATGCTTATTATCTGAATGAAAATTCTGGAGGAACACATGAGCATGCAGAGCGTAACACAGGGGCCCTGTAAACACTTGGCATCCTCATCCTGCTCCCAGCAGCACATGCACAGCCACCACAGCCATCATCCAAACCCGTCTACTTTCCTAGGGTTTACTTTGATTCTGAATTAAATTAACAAAGCTCCTCAGGCAGACTTGTACTTCTTGTACTTACAAAAAGAAGGTTTCAGTCCCAGCCTCCCTTCTGAAGGGGCTGGGTTGGGTTTGTTCTGCAGGATGTGTTGTCCCTTCTTCCATTGCAGTATTGCATCACGGTTTGGTCCCTCTGTAAGGTCCTTCTTCTGGGCATAGACTTTAAGGACTCAGATGTTACTGAAATCCTCCTTTTCTTAAAGAGACACAACAGTATCTATGCTGCACATTGGGGCAGCAGCTGGAAGAAGTTGGCATGGGTTTGAGTGTCCATCTAAAGTTTCTGTGTTGTGTGGTTGTGCTAGCAATGGGAGGTCACCTTAAAAACAGCTTTTCTGATACCTGTGGACTTTGTCTACCCTGCCCAGAAATAAGACTGCGGAGAGGAAACCAATCCATGAGATGCCTTCGCAGTAGGCACCAGTAACGACAGATCATTGCAAGCTTAGGTTTGTTCGTATATTCTAGCACGTAAATCCTTCCCTCCCTCCATTGCAAGCCCAAGCTGGCAACCATGGCTTGGGGTCTGTCCTTCCTGCACACTGAACACCTTTGCTGTCCCTATGTGCCAGATGAGCATTCTGAGGAGATGCTGGCACCTGGAGTTGGGCATTGCCTGAGCTGAAGGGCCTGTGCTGGGGCTGGTAATGTAGAGACTGGCAGCTGGCTCTAAACTGTTGTAAACCGCCTGTCCTTGCTTACCTCCCTCGAGGTCTGGAGCAAGGTATCTGTTACATGTGCTGCTCCGTCTGTGTGCTCGGGCGGTGGGATTTGTTGTCTGTACTCCTTTCTAAATCCCCCCAAAGACAGGAGACACATGTGTTTGGAACCAGATACTCAGGCAAAACATCTCGGGGGTTGGAGGTAGGGAGAGAGGGAGAAAAGAAGACAAAAGAGTCTCCTCCCAGCATGGAGTTAAAACCTGTGGTTATGTTGTGCTTGGCACAGTTTCTTCATTGTACTGAGCTGGGCAGTCGCTCTCCTCCATCTCCCCAGAGCTATGAGCAGTGTCCTATGGAGATGAGTCGATACCATTTCAGATGGAGTTTCTGAAGTAAAATGTGCCATTGTGTTCAGAGCTATTGTTTCTGTTTTCAATATTGAAGTTACTTGTGGTTTCTAGGGGACAATATATCAAGCAGAGCTAACAGGCTGTAGAGAAGATGTAGATTATGAAAACAGAGGGATTAAGTTTCATACGTTTGGAGTTTAGCTCTCATCTCTCTCATAGTAGTGTAAGCAGGGGAATGGTCTTGCAGACTCACAAAACTCTACCAATTTAAGGGTGTGTTTTTAAGCAGGTTTTGTTCAAACTGTGGTGACCACTGTGTGAGCAAGTAGAAGTCTCTCTAAGCATGGATTCTGTGGATGCAAGATCAATGACCATCTGATGTATAAATCAGGTTTCAGAGTGTTCCTGGACCAGTCTTTTTGCACGGGTTCAAACAAAATCAGTTTGCAGAGATGGGGTCTGTCTAATTGGGTAGTCCCATCCTAAAACACTGGTGAGATCAGCAGTTACATCTTTATGAGAGAGGAGTAAGGAAGAGTAGAAGAGGACATTGCATGACAGATGTGATTCTTCAGCCCTTGACATCTCTATTGCTTTGGGGACCAGCTGGAACCAGGAAGAATCATGCTGGCACACAAGGGGACCCTTAAATGAAGAACCAGCTTCCCCTGCAAGATGCCATCCTAAATCTGTGATGCTGTGGAGCAGGTCAGGAGTTTTGTTCCCCTGTATGATCTGATAGCACTGAACAAAACAAACTGGGGCAAAACCAAACCAGCCTGCAAATAGTGATGACCTTAATATTTGGTATGTGTTTTTGCTAATAGCAAGTAAGTAATTAATAGCAACACTCTGCTAATGGTTCTGGGATGTTTTTAGGATGCACCCTTCAGCACCGTGCTTGCAGCTCCAGTGCAGTGTTCACCACTGCTGCCAGGGGTTTCCAAAGGACCAGAGGGTTTGAAGCCCAGCAGCCTCCCACCAACATGTCCAGTCTTTGTGCTGGTCTGATCTGCTGCTGCCTGCACAAACAGTCTGCCCTGGTCAGGATTTAGGCACTTGCAGTTTTTGCATTCTGAGGCCTTCAGAGTGGCTCAGTAAGGTTAATGTACCAATAAAGCCAAAAAGCTCAGTAAGGCTATGCTGTATTTCAATCATTGGCTTGAAAGGGTTGAAATTAAGCGAAGATGGAAAGTAGTTATTTTTTTAAATTGTATAGTGATGTAGGAAGTGATGATTAATGGAAGTGACCTTGGTGATTTGCTTGCTTTCAGTGAAGCTCTTAGAGTTGCCATCGTCTTTAAAAATGGGACCTTTGCTCTGTCAGTGCTGTCAGATGTAGTTCTGTTGCTGTCTGGAGGCCAACATGATCAGAAAGCTTTGTTCTGCTGCCCTTAATATCCAAGGACAATTGTCACTATTACTTCCATGTCTGTTACTGGAACATGTTGGCTTCTTGCTGCTTACGTGCAGTGTGAAGGAATACTTTAAGACCACTTATTTTTGTGGTTGCACAGGAGGTAAGGAAAGATGCTCTTCTGTTGAGATCAGCTGTTCTCCACAGCCAGGATTTTCACTGTGACCTGCAACAAGCCTTTTAGGACACGGCCAGGTTGTGCAGGCTGAGCACCTGGGCTGGGTCTGGATGTACTAGCTTGGAAAAAAAGTCAAGATGTGCACACCCCATCAGAAAATTATAAGCCTTCCTCAGAAGCTAATTTACCTGATGGGGCAGGGCATCAGCATGGCTCTGCACAACCCTGCTCTGCCACACAACTGCAGCATTCATCTCTCTATGCCTCTTTAAGACAGGCATTATGGTATGGCCTTATTTCCCAGGGATGCCATTGGGACAAATCTACTGTGGATATCAGAGTAACAAGGGATCTGTAATCAGCACGGATAAATGGAGAAGTATGAAGTAGCCTTTGTCCAGGCATCTTCCAATGTGGTTAAGTTGGATGAGGCCAGTTTAATTTAGCACTGGGGAAAGAAAATGCTTCTGGCAGGAGACATCAATAGCTGCTCTGTGAAAGGACAGTGTGGGCTTTCTGAGAAGCTCTTCAGAGAAGCACCAAGTGCCTCTGTCATCCCAAACCAGCACCTCCAAATGTTTTGCCAGTCTGTGTTAGCCGCAAATGCTGGGCTCGTTCCTCAGAGCCTTTAGAGAAAGCTATATTTCTGTATGAAAAATACCAAATGTCTCAGCTGGGAAACAGCATTCTCTCTTTTGATGGATCATGTTGGGGAAAGACCCTGAGTCTCTGCTCCCCCCTTTCTCCTCCCTTGGCTGTTTTAGTTGGATACTGAGAGATTTGTAAGATTTCCAAGATTTCTGGTGGAAATTTTCAGACCTGAGAAAAGCATTTTCCCTTTGGGGATTACACCATGCTGTAAATGTCTGTTCTCTTTATTTTATATGCATTTTCCTGCTTTTGTTTGACTTTCTCATGCATTGCACTATATTTAATTCAGAACATATCCTATAATGCTGTAATTGTCAGGCATGTTAGCTGTACGGTTTTTGCTTTAATTTCTTTTTTTTTTCTTTCAAAATAAAAGGAAAGCCAGTTGCTGCTGCTTCTCAGGGATTAAATTAAAGCACTTCTCTTGCATGCTGTGGCATCATGTAACACCACCATGAGAGAGCCAGTGTCACTGGCTGCCTGATAGAATTATTCCTGCCGCATTGTGGAACACATTACTGCTTTAGGAAGAGATGGAGTTTCACCTCCTTCTGCTCCATAAGATGTCAGTTATATGTGTGAGTGGCTAACAGATGGGCTGTGCTGTGCTCTGTCTGTTTCATGCTCTCATTCAAAGATGTCCAAGTCTTTTGCAAAATTTTGCTAATTGATATTATGCTCAGGAACAGCTCTGTTCTGGCTCATTTTGAAGGAGTGGAAGTTAGGTAGACCTACTGCTGTCTTGTGTCTGTGAGAGTGAACTAGTTTGTTGTTCCTGTGAGAGGGTAGAGCAGAGGAGGAATAAAAAGAAGCTCAGTGTGACCCACATCTAGGGAAAATTTTCCAACAGCTGTATCCTGTAGAGGGATCTGCCCCAAGGGCAGTGGTTTTGTTCCTCATCATGCATGTCCATGTGTTATTCATCTCAGCAGGTAGGGTCCTGGGCTGGAGTAAATCAGGTCCTTCCACTTATGTCATGGATGCTCTGCCGATTAACCTTAGTAGAAATGCTTCCCTGAAATCAAACTGCTGAAGAAGTGATCTTCTGTAGACTGGCACATGGAAGGTGAATCTGTAGAGATGGGCTCTCATGTTCTCCACTCTCATCCTTGTTTTCACCTGCTGACATTTAAATGCTGATATGAGATCCAAATGCAGTGTGCGATCCATTTACTGGAAATGGTGGCTAACCATCTTCCTTAAGTGAAAGACCCCTTTGGATGCTCTGGTTAACCAGGATTTGGAATATGCTACAGATAGACAAGTCTACAAACAGGAGGATAAGCATAGCTGAAAACCACCAATAATACTTCTTTCTTTTGCTTCTGTCCTGCTGATTTTAGTTGAGTACAGTTCCTCTGAATTCAGTCTCTAACTCCTGCTCTGCAGCACAAGGCTCAGAGCATTTGATGGCGCTTGATTAAATCTAATGCCACCTTCCTGAGATCTGTCACACATTTTGTAGATGCAAAAGCAGAGACAGGATGAAAGAGGTTTATCCATTGAAAAACTCTGGCAGACAACAGAATTCAACCTGATTTGACCCTTCCCTTCCTTGCAAATCACAGTTTATAACCCAAAATGTATGCTGATAATGGTTACAACTGATGAGGCTGTAACCATCAGTCATGTCAGTGAGCAGCGCAGCTGGTTTTCAGCTTCAGAATGAACGGAAATTGCTGCTGCTCCTCAGGGTTTTAATTAATAAGTTTTCTTCTCTTCTGGTATCTTACCTCCCTTCTCATCTAGGCTTTCATTATCTACATCGGAACTTTCAACCTTTTCTGATTTGCAGATGCCCTGAACCTCTCATACTGAGGGTGTGAGTTGTATCATTACTGGTTTCAGATCCCTGGTAGCACCTTTCCTTTACTTCTAGATTCTTTGGCAGCCCTCTTTTAGAAGTGTGCATACAGCCTTGTACACGTACAGATGCCTCCTGTCCTTTGCACCAACTCTCCGTTGGCTGTAGTCTCTCTTTCCTCCTTGGGACTCTGAGCTCAGATCAGCCTTGTGAAAAGGGATGACTGAGAGCTAGGATCATCATATGCCTGATGCCAAGCTGTTCTCATGTACTTTACCTTCCAAGTCCAGCTGTGGCTAAATTAAAGTTATTGTCAGCTTGCCTCATTTTTAATGAAAAATGCATTTTCTAATAAGCACTTGGAAAATGAGAAGCTAATATACCTCATGCCCTTTAGTGTGGCCTTGGGACCACTTGAGTGACTGAGTGGCAAGCTTGCTGGGGTTTCTGGGAGCACCTTGTCAAAAATCTGCTGGTCTTGGTTGTAGTTTGGTTTGCATCTGCTATTTCTCTGGTACATAGGTAAATTAGATGCTATGGAAAGGGAGCAAGGCCTCGTCTCTCTCTATAGAATGTTGGAGTCCTGTGTCCCTTTGCAGCAGTGGATGTTGTTTTGCTTGCCATAGTAAGAGGGTTGGTTGAAAGTCACTTTCAGGGTCTTTGTGTGCTAAAATACATCTCCCATGATTACACTGCAGATCCCCTGTGGGGCTTTGATTTTATCTGTGCATGTGGCAACCCTATATCCACTTGAAAAGGAACCACCAAGATATGCAAGCTGCTAAGAGATTATGTGGGTGATCTAATTTGCTCATTCTAAGAGGTGTGGAGAACTTCACTCTTCTGACTGGGGGAGAGTTAAAACTCCTGCAAGGAAGGAAGGGGAGGAACTAACAGCCCAGCAGGAAGCTCCAGCCAGAGTCTGTGGTGCAAGCCATAGGTGGAGGTCAGCTAACTGTCTCACTGGATTAATTTCCTGGAGTTACATTTGGTCACAAACTTGCAAAACCTTGAGACCAAATAGAGAACAAGGTTCCTGCTGACAGATCAGGCCATTAACCAGTTTATATATGTTCATGTCCTTTGCATTGGTTGGCTTACAGCAGAGTAAAGAACTTTCTTGCAAAAAAGGAGTAACTCCTTAGTCTTAGGTACTGAAAGTCATTATCCTAAAGCAAAAAGAAACATAAAGAAACATTGTTTTATGAAAATCTAGCCAAGATAAATAATGTAGTAAGTAAATAATTACCAGGAAGATACCTGGCTTGTTGTCCTCAAAGATGGTACTTGTAACTCAAGGAGTGCTCATTTTTCATTGTTAAGGTTTTTAATCAGGTGGTACCATTCTAAGGCAGACAGAGGCTGAATCTTATTTCAGAGCAGGACTGATGTGAAGTGACTGCTGATGCCATCAGCTGGCTATTGCTGAGCCCCAACAGTCCTTGTGTGCAGGAGCATCTCTTTTTTCATGGCATATTCATGTTGTTAGGTAAAGGTGGCCTGAAGCAGAAGACATGAGAAAGAAGATGCCCAGGGAAGTGGTGGAACCACAATTCCTGGAGGTATTTAAAAGATGTGTGGTGCTTAGGGACATGGTTTAGTGGTGATCTTGGCAGTGTTAGGTGTATGGTTGGACTTGACGGTCTTAAAGGTCCTTTCCAACCTAAATGATTCTATGAAGTAACAGCTTAGCTGCAAGTGAGAACCCTTGCTACACTCTTATTTCCCATTTACACACGTAAGGCAGCTTCTAGAGCTCCCTACATTTATATCAGAAGTGTGGAGATTCTATGTTACTTGCTTTTCAGTGTCTGGACTTTGAAGGATGAATTTGGCTCATGTTTGCAAATTTATGCTTTGCACCGTAAAAGCTAGAGTAGTTTTGAAGCTGAGACTTCAACAAAAAGGCCATTTATTATGAGAGTTGATACTGCTGAAATCTACCTATTCCATCCTTGCAAGTCAGGTGATTTCATAGTTATGTGGAAGTAGTTAAGTAGTAGAGTGGGCCAGTGCTCTGAACCTACTCTCTTTTTAATGAGTAGCAGCTCACACAAGTAGTTCCTTTGATTTTTAATAGGATTAATTGGATGATCATGTGCTGACCACTGAAAGAAAGTAATAATCTAGACTACAAGTCTTATAGCGGATCTTCTAAATGAGTTCAGCACAGAAGCAAGGAAGCTGCTAAGAGTAGAAAGGACTTTGTGCAGGACTTACATAGGAAAGCTGTTGGCAAACCCAGAGCAGCTTGGAGAGATGAAGCCTGAGGAGGTGATTTTGGTGGACAGTTATTTATGGATGTGCATCTGTTGTGCCAGAACCAGGAGTGGGATGTGTTTGTTCAGCCTGACTTCAGACATGCTGCCCAAATGGATGGGAAGCTCAGTTCCCAGTTTCCATATATCCTTCCTGTTTCCAAACAGATCCCCCACCCTGTGACAGTGACATGGTAACAGATTTCTTTCTGCTCATCACACTGGTCATATAATTGGAGGCTCCCCTGTGGTGGGATTCACATACTGATGCTTGTAAGCAGTTGAACTGACTGTGAGCTCCCACAGGTTTGCCAAAATTTGTTGTCCACTTGTGTTTTCTTGGCTGTCCAAAGGCCACTACAGCCCTAACTCCATCCTTTAGGACTCTGCATCAAGACTTCCCTTCTTTACCCTCATGGTGGGGTGATTTTACTCTAGATGACAAGATAACTTTCTCATTCAGCAAATCTTGCCCCTAAGTTAAATGTCATACATGAAAGATGTGAGCAACCACTTGTGGAGACTGCCTGTGTCTAAGCAGAGTGACTTGGGGCATTAAGCGAAGAATTTTTTTCATCGATCACATCTGTATTTGCAATAATAACCATAATAATTTTCTGTAATGGAACAACATTTGTCACAGACGAAAGAGTTTTTGACTTTCAGATGCTCTGCAGACATCTAATTAAGTAAACTGAGAATCTGTTTACTGGTGTCATCCACGTGGGGAAAGTGCTGTGGCAACCCGGAGGCATTCACAGAATCACAGAATGTTAGGGGTTAGAAGGGGCCTCAAAGATCATCTAGTCCAGCCCCACTGCCAGAGCAGGATCACCTACAACAGATCGCATTTCTGTGGTTCAGCCCTTAGCTCCCTCCATTCCTGGCTGCTCCGTTTATCTCCATGGTTAGTGTCTCCTCTTATCAGTGCCAGGCTGAGTGGGGCTGTTAGGCATTGGCTAAGGATACCCCAACACCTCTGGGACATTTGGGGTGTTTCATTCAGGCCCATTGTTGGTTTTTCCCCCCCACCCCTGCATCCATCTCTTCTTCATCTTCTGCTTCACATTCTCCATGGGTGAGAGGATACAGAATCCTGCTTTTCTAGGATTTTTGATCTAGCTTACACTGGCTTTGAATGACAGAACTGGGTGCAGGGAAGTGCTGAGAAAGGATCCATGCTTCTGCCACTCAGAACCATCTGAAGCATCCTGTGCTGCAGAGCAGAAGGGCAGTCGTTACCTTCCAGTCTGTGTTGCAGATTCTCCATGCCATTAGTGCTCGTGCATACAGACATTGTTACACTGGGAGTGCTTTTTTAGGCATTACTGAGAACAGCTGGGCATGGAGGCAGAGGCTGCTGTTGTGTCCTTGCTCAGATCTTTTTTTAGGTCTGTTGGGTTTCCCATGTCATGCCTGAGATTCAGCCATTAGTTTCATCCTGAATCTCCTGCACATCTGCCCAACACCAGCCTGTCTGTCTTGCTGGGGCAGCACAAATGCCAGACCAAACTTGTTCGTCCAGGGTCCAATCCACAAGCAAGCAGCAAATGTCCTCTGGGGTCAGAGGCTTGGAGAGGCACTGTCACTCTCCTCCAAGGCCCAAGCTTGTGTGGACTTTTAGAGGAACAGCAACTTCACTCCTTGTCTTCAATTTCACACAAACGTGCATGTTGCCTATTGGGATATTGTCTCATATATCAAAGATGAAAAATCTTCTTCCATGCTTCCTGGGGACTTTGCATTGGGACAGGCTGTGTCCCCACAAATTGCATCAGTGGCCTCCCAAGTACCTCTGCCTTCCAGACCCTCCCAGAAGAGGCAAGAGCCAGCATGGAAAGTGTAGTCTAGGAAGGTTTAGCCAAACTCTTACAGCTGCAGTTTATTGTATCTATTTTGCTGATATCCACCCTTTAGATAAATAGTGCTAAGTTATACACGTTGTGACTCTCTTGATGTGGTAAAAAAGGCTTGTATTAGCCAAGCTAATCTAACTCCAAGAATAACCATGGGAATTTGACTGTATCGGTTCCAGCTTGAATCAGTCACTGTGTAGTAAAGTGAGAATTGCCTTCCTGGCTTCAAGTGTAGCAACAGTGAGACTTCAAGTGAAGCAGTGGGGATTCCCTCCCCCTCTTTTTTTTCCTTTGAACAAAACTCCTGCCCATGCCTGACCTCAGATACCCAGAGCTCTACCTACAAGAAAACATAATTTCCCATTTTCAATAAAAACTGTGTCTCTGTAGGCAGAGAAGTTAGTTAGCTAACAATCTGCAAAGCTACGGTCTATTTATTTACCAGGCTGACTCCCTGATGGGAAAACATGTGGGATCTTTTAACTTTTTCTCCTGCACAGATGTTCCTTCTACTCCTGAGTTCCCTCTTGATCTTTGGTTTACTGTACCATATGGTGAAAATGCTGGAGATGTTGTGCGTGGTAGAAGAGGGGAAGAGTTCTATGTGCTTACAAAAAAACAGTAAAAAAAAAAAAAAATCCTGACTGTTTTTTCCCTGTGTTAGCGAAAAAATATTTTTTAAAGGAAATCTGTTGATCTAGCAAAACCACTGTTAACTCACATACCCTTGCTGTTGGACATGTAGCATTGATGACTTTAAATGCTGATTGACAAGCCTCCCCCATGCAGCTTTTGCTGCCACTTCAGGTATTTGTACTGAGCTGTAGATCCAGTTCAGGTGCAGAGATAGGGGTCCTGCAAGGTCAAGTAACAGGACCACTTGCTTTCTTTACTTGCCTTCCAAAAAGGCCACAGGGCCTGTGGACTGTGGGTTGAAAGACATCTCTCCTGGTCTGTTGGAAAGGAGTCACCAGACTGGCAGGCACTTCGGTGTTCCTCCAGCCCAAGGGAGCCAACGGGATCAACAGGGATGTAGAACATTGTATTATACATCTGAAATATGGGAGAAAATGAAATAGAAGATGAAGCTTTGGGTATTTATCTTAGTAGCACCACAGGCTGAATGACATTGAAAGGGTGTAGAGAGTGAATGGGAGAGGTGAGAGGCTCTGGCAGTTTTCAGGGCTGGGGACCATCTTAGGCAGGTCCATGAAGGTGCCACTGGAGCAGGTACTTCTTTCCTTTCTGGCTGATGTTGTGCATCGCCTTTTGGCTGGTGTTCAGTGGCACTGGTTCATCCAGACTCGTCACCCAAAAAGAAATTTTAGGACTCATTTAGGAACATCAGGTCAGCATATTGCTTTCCTAGGCTTACTTCCATAGAAAGTCACTGATGGTCAGCAGTCTGCTCCACCACGGAAGCTGGCCATGGCCATCAATACCCCTTTGAGCCCCTCAGGTTGAAGGCTGGTTGTGGCTCTGTGATACAACAGCATCCTGAGCCTGCTTGGCCCTTATGGGTGTGTTAGAAATGGGTGGTTGTGGTGGGCAATGGTTAGGAGCTGGCAGAGCAAGATCTTGGCTGATGTGGGTGAAACTCTTAGCTCAGGTGGTCCATAACCATGTGATAAAGGGTGCTTGTCATGGACTGAGAGCACACTCACCTTGAGCTGTGCCTTCTGGCCATTTGTGGTGGTGATGTTCTTCGGGATGCTCTGCTCTCCAAGACCTCCCTCCCTGCTGCCCTTTCTCTGGAGCTGTCATCCATATACGGACTACAGTGGAAGATATTCCCCAAAACCCCCATCTCTCTCGCTCTGGGAAAGCAGAAGTGCTCTTACTGGAACAGGGCAGTGGGCAGTACCTTGCCAGCAAGGGGACAGAGTGGGTGTTTTATTAAATATGCTTGAATCTGGTTGCTTGAACAGCATTTTTAGCCAGGCAGGTCATCTGTCACATGGACAGGTAAACAATATGTCTCCACCAATGCAGGCAGGCTGTGGATTAAAGACAAGGTGTATGTTTTGTGGCAAAGAATGAGAGCCTGGACCGTGTCCCAGCTCCTCTGTGCTGCCAGAAACTTGTCTTCCCTTTCTTGGAGTGAACTATATTGTATCTTTTTAGGTACAGAATCCCCTGCAATGAGGCAGAGTAATTCCTGCAGTTGCTTTGCTTTACTAATCCTCTTTTAAACTAGACACAGACCAAGAGATCCCCTGGTCCCTGTGTGGCCAGTCCATGTTTTCCCACTAAGATGTTTGTTCTGTTTCCTTTGCAGATGCAGCTTCTGGACAAGTTCCCTATTGAAGGAGGCCAGAAAGACCCCAAGCAAAGAATAATCCCTTTTCTGCCAGGTAACGTTGTGGGGAAAGCCCTAAATAAGTTGGGTGAGAGCAATTGGGGACTGCAGTTTCCCAGTCCCCTTTTCTAGTACTTTTTGCAACCACTCTTCCAAATGCCTTTTCCCTGGGAGCTCATACATGCAGCCTTGTGGTACCAGACCTCCACTTCCTCCTAAAATAACTGGCATGATGTTTAGGGCTCCCTGGGGATCTTGCATCAGCTGTTCATGTTCAGGTTGGCTCATACCCTGCCACACAGAGGGATTTGATGGCTCCCTGGGGTCTGTACCTGTGACATGCAACCAGACAGCCTGACCTTGGGCCACCAATTGGGAGGCTGTGTTTCTGGATGCTGTGGCAATGCAGACACTGTTACTGTACAGTAAGGAATGAATAATTAGAGTTGCCACTGGAATATAAAGGAAACTGAAAGAAGGTTAAATCCAAACAGGGATTTCTGCAACACTGGCCAAAAAGATAAGTAAATATCTCTTTGGCCTGAGCCACTGTCCCTCTGACAGCTTTCATAGAGGGCCTGGACGTGATGGATATCCTCTCCCCAGAGTAATGGCACACACTTCCATACGGCTTCTTCCAGCGGCGACTGCAGGGATGGCATGGGGTAGTTGAGCCAGACTGCAGTGTGCTCTTGGAAATGCACACTTGAGCCAACTCTCTATTGTCTGACGGCACGATTCTGGCTGTTGGTTTAAAGTTTGGCTTGCTGCACTGCCTGCCAGAATAAATGGAGTATTTTCAGCCTATTAAAAGGTCTGTTCTGTCTTTAACTGTAAAAAGGAGATCCTTGCTCTTCCCCAAAGGTCTGCAAAGAGATGCTGGGATGGGAGAGCTTAGTCCTCTCCAGGAGCACGCTATGGTCTCCAATGCTGTTTGGAGGTGGAGCAGCTGCTCCGGATATGTGGTGAGCACAGCTCCAGGGCTAGCTGGGAAACAGGGACTTGGAAACCGGTGCAAATACGTGACGCAAACATCGGAGCCACAGTAGGGCAGCCTGGCAGCTTGTGCGAACCTTCTGGAAGGCAGCCCCAGGGTTGGAGTTTGCTCTCTGCAGTGCTCTGTGCTTCATCCAGACTCTCAGCAGCCAGGGGAAGGTGGTGTTGCCCTCCATTTCCAACCTGGGAGGAAGAGAGCAGTCCAAGCATGGGCTCTATTTCCAGCTGTGCCGTCAACAAACTCATAGACAAGTCACTTTGTGAAACCTCTGTACAATGAGAATGGATACTGCTGGCTTGCCTTTCTTGCTGGAAAGCATTTTGAGATGCTTGAAAAGCACTGTACAGGAGTGCAAAGGTGAGGTGCTGTAGGAAAATCTCTGCAGGTGACAGTTTTTCCTCCTGTACTGATGGTCAATGGCCCTTTTTTTTTTTTACTTTGTGCTAGAAAGGTGTTGACTGATGGTCAGCCTGTGTGCAGTTTGCAGTGATGGATGTCCTGATATACGCGTGGGTGATATTTGTGGAGGATGAGATACATTCTGTATGCCCATTACAACACTTCCTATCCTTCCCACCCTCCAAGAACATGTGGGAAATGGCACATGCTGTGTGTCCTTGCAGGGAAGACTTATATATGGAAAACATTTGGGTTGAGATAGTGTCCCAAACAGAGAAACTGCCAGAATAGAATAGACCTCAGCTATTAGACCTCTCTATTAGAGAATAGAATTTCTCTAATACATGTTCTACTTTTGATATCGAGTCTCTGCCTCTTTCTTGTTGAACTGCTGTAAAGGCCTTGTTGCTTTACCCGGGAACAAGGTGACTCAGCTAAATGTCAAATAGTGTCAAACTGTTAAATAAACTAGCTGCCATAATTAGAATATGCACAGCATTTCTGCAGCCGGAGCCATGGATTACTGAAACAAACACCTAGCCAAAATCTGTCTTAATTAAAAAACAGCAGGGCAGATATTTTACTTAAATTCTACTTTAATTAAGATGTTATGATCTTGCTTGCTTATTATGGCCCTGATTCAGCCAAGCTGGAGTGACTCTGCATACTGGGTTTTGAGTGCTTGGGGTTTGCCCATGCCATTTGTGGGCTTGGAAGACTTCCCCATATCAGGTCTGGTTGTGAATGTTGATGTATGTCAGCCCATGACTCCTGCTTGTCAGCCATACTGTAGTGCTCTCCTGGATTAAAAGCATGATCTGAGTCTGGGAATTGAGGAGAATCACCCTTGCAGATCACCCCTAGTGTGGTGGAGCTACATCAGCAGCCCATGCAGCCACTGCCCCATAGGCAGAAGTGTGTGGTGGTGATGCCCAAATGTTCTGCTGCAGCAAAGGGCTAGAAAGGAAGAACTGAGAGATGGCCACAGCAGGACAGGCCAAAGGGCCACCCAGCCCTCATGGTGACCTGTTGTAGTCCCAAAGGAAGAGTGCAATCTCTCTCTTCCTACACCATGACTGTTTAGCAGTCACTGCAGGGTTTGGAGGATCCAGGACTCTGGGTCTGTTTCTGGCATGGAGAGGGAGACGAGAAGATGTTTAAACCAAGAGACCCTCCTGGTCTATTCATGATCATCTGGATGGCAGACAGGGCATGCAGAGTCTTGCTGGGTGAAAGCTCCTGCATCTCCTTCCCACAGGGAAAGGGCTAGCATGTGCTCAGCTGTCACCCCAGTAGGATCAGAAGCACCAGACAGCAATGCATCTGGAGCAAGAGGCTCGACAGTCCAGGGCACAGTCATGCAGTGTCTCAGCTTAACCAGCGCAAAGCAGGAATGGTTGTGCAGGAAAGCAAGACGTGTCCAACTGCCCTATTCAGTTCCTGTCTGTACATCTCTCTTCCTCCCAGTGTCTGCATGGCTTGCAAATTCCCTGAGTACTAGAAGGTGTTTTGCTGCAGGTTTCATCACCACTGGCTGCAGGTGGCCACTGCTTTGCTGACCTGTTATGTGTTGGCTGTGATTTTTGCTTTACACACAGATGATACCCTCCTTTACATTCGTTGCTGCTGTTATGGGGTGGATGCATGGTTGCAAATTACTGGACAATGTGCCTCCCTGTTGGGGCAACCAAGCCTTAGTATTTGACTGTGCTGGAAGCCTTTTACCTGTAAAAACCAACAGAGTTCAGAGCCTTGCTCTCCAAGGAGAAACCATACTGGATTCAACAGCAGGAAAGTACAGAGTTTATTCTCTCTACATTTCTTTGTCCTATTTGTATAGATTTCTTTCTTCATATATAATTTTCCCCACTTCCCTCTTACACAAGTAAGGACTCTACAGCTTTCAGTGCCATGGAAAGGAGCAAGGAAAATATAAGCAGTGTCAGGTAGTTCTGTAAAAGATGTCCTGTGGATAATTTTGTAGTTTTGTTTTACTTTTTGAGAGTCACTCAAAAGGTATGAATTTTTTGTTTGGGAGGATGAAGGGAGAATGTTGGAGAATTAGAATAAAATTTGCTGCAAAAAAACTCTTTCTCGGCCAAAGATGTTTTGTCACTACTGTAAGACACAAACGAAAAGTGCTGTTAGACTGTACCAGTGTGGCTGTTGGTTGAGCCCATTTACAATGCACTGATTTCTCCATCACCTCTCCTGCTGTATATCTGAAGAGTGATCTTTGGAGTGTGGACTCGAAGTTTTACCTCCTCCCTTTCAGGTAGTTTTATATCTGCATTGGCAGAGAGAGGAGGTTATGAATTTGGGCTCCCTGTTTCAGAGATCTTGAGGTAATCAATGAAGGAGCTTCAGCTGGAAGGAGAAGACTGGTCTGCTGAGCTGGACAACATGGTGGCAGAGACAGGGCGATGCAGGTCTGAGATTGACAGTTTTGTAGTGGTTGACTCAAGACTCCAGGACTTGCACTGTTTTTCGTTTCTCTTGGCACTAAGTGGAAGAGCCATCTGGAGACAAAGCTGAAATTGGAGGGACTGTCAGCAATTCTTGTTCCACTGTGCCTTCCAAGTTGCAGCCTTGGGGAAAATGCACCGTGCAGCATGAAGCCATCCTGTCGTGCTGGCTGCTGGGCTGCAGATCTCTGCTGTGGAGAGAGGCTTGGGCTTTCTGTGGCACAGAGGTCTGGGCACTGATGATGGCAGCCCCTTGCACTTTCTGCCCGGATTCCAGCCTGGCCCCTGCCTGGACTTGAAACCAGTTTTGAGCCCCACTGAAAAAATCCAGGAGGTTTTTGCACAGGTCGTGCTGGAAGGGACATCCTTGCAGGGTGCCTGCTCTGCAGCTTCCCTGCTGCCTGGAGAGGGAGACATCCCGCTCTAGGAGACTGCTTTATGTGCCTGATTTGCCTTACCCTTGGGAAGCTGAGTCTTGTCCCAAGGGACCAGGGGGATCAGTGCAGGCTGCCCTACCAGCTCATCCAGGCAGCTGCAGAAGCTACACCTCAGCATGGCTCCAATACCTGCCTCCCATGCTTGGGAGCCTCTGCTAGAGAGGGACCTTCTCTCTTTCTTTCTTCCCCACTCAGATTTTCCTCCTCCCTTGATTAGGGGAAGGAAAGAGGAAACCATCCTTTTTGGGGCACATGCTGCCAGTGCAGCTGGGTGGCTATATCCTGGGATACCAGGAGGGTTGCCAGCATGGTGGATGAGCTGTTACCAGCTGTTGTCTGGTCCTGCTGTGCCCCAATGACCTGTTTTTCCCCGGAGGAGTGAAGCCTACTGGCACCATCTCCAAGGGGTCTCTGGCGATTTCTCCTTCCTTGGCCCTGAGGCAGCGGGAACAGGCAGCAAATACAAGGTGACAGGAAGATCCCTGCAAGTAGTGCAGGTTTGGTCCCATTTTTTGCTCCCAAGCTGCAGTGCGTGGTTTGTGCCAGCAACAGTGAGTATAGACCAGGCCGAGCTGCTCTGAGCTGGTAGAAATTCGCCTGCCTGATTAATCTCTGGGCAAGGCTCCTGCTTCCCCAGGAAAGCCCCATCCCCTCCTCCTCTCCTGGCCCAAGGTTTGCTAGGCGCTGTTCCCTCAGAAAAGTGGGAGCCAGGGGTGCAAGCCCCAGCTGAGCCTAGTCCCGTGTGTGAGTCAAGAGGGCTGCGGGAAGGGAGAGGTGTGGTTGCAGAGGGCGCGGGAGGCCATCCCAGCACCGCCCAGATACCTGGGGCTGGTGAGGGGTGCTGGCAGGCGGGAGCCTCCCCATTTTGCACAATGCAGGAGGATGGGGAATAACCTCTTGACGGCACTGGCTGCGACCTTCCTCGATTCAGTTTCTACCACTCACGGGCTGCAGTGGGGAAGGACATCTGCCGATGAACTGCATCCCAGGTGGATATGTTTGCTTTTAGATTTTGATTTGGTGTGTTGGGGGTTTTTTCCCCTCTCCAGTGATGTCTTCAGGGATGGGGAAGCAGAGGAGAAAGGTTAGCAGGTTTGCAACAGTGGGATTTCATCCATGGTGATGAGAGCGGCTTTTTTTCCCTCTTGGTGGTGTATATTCCAGCTTTGCTCCTTTTGTTTTGCTCTGGGCTGGCAGAGAAACAGCGTTGTGTTCAGAGATCTTGGGCAGTTACTCTTGCGCTGAAGCAGAGAGATGGATTCATCCTAACAACCAGCACTGTGGTGACCTTCAGATCCAGAAGTTCATGTTCCACCTGTATAAATTGAGACCAGGATCAGCAAAATTAGGATGTGGCTGTGTGTAATTTTGTCAAAGGTGCTGCATTTCAGCAGTGGTTGGTGCATATGAGGAGTTTTCAATGTTTATTCTTCCCACCTCAGAAGTCAGGGGACACAGTGACTGTAAGGAATGCACTGGCCAATGAGGACCTTTAGAAATCTCAGTGATATTCTTGTTGTAGGCTATTTACTCCTTTAGAGACGTGGTTGCTTTCTGGGTTTTTAAAAGGAAATGCATTCCCTGATGTTATTCTTAGCTGGATTTTATGTACAAAAATATATTTAATTTCAGACTTTTTTTCCATTTTTTATTATCTTCTTCTGCAGCACTCTGAGCTAGGGCAACAAGGTGTTAGTAATTGATTTTAACTTTTCTTTGGAGTCATTTTGAATTCCTGACCTACATGGAAATGAGCAGTGTTGCAGCAGTTCAGAACCAGTGAAAGAGTAGCTTAAAGGTTAAAAAAAATAAAAGAGAGATCAGATAAAATTCTCATTGTCTTAGACCCAGTCATATCTTACTTTTTGGATTAAAATATGAATTAAGATATCCTAAACAACATTCCTTTAGTATGCCAAGGTAGTCTCACAGGGGTGGTAGACACACACACACAGAGAACAGTCTCAGATATCTGGGTTGCTGAGCCTTACCTGTGTAACACAAATAAATGAAATATTCTGCTCTGCTTTCCTGAATGTGAGGCAGCAGACTTTCTCAGACTCTGGCCCCCTTCCACTCACCTGCAGTACATCAGCATTGCAGTCCCCTGTCACCGTCTTGGAGGAGCTGCCAGGGAGTGGGGAGGTGACCCATGGCATTGTGGCATGGGGAGCTGGGGGCTTGAACAGCTATGGAGAGCTTTTGGGGGGCCACTCCGTAATGCAATATAATTTCCTTTTAGTATACATATTTTCAGTTTTCTTGCCTGTTCTTTGAAAGGGGAGAGGGTGGTATGTTGCAAGGCAGCTAACAGGTCCTTGGCTTATTTCCACTCTAGTTTATTTAGCACTTGGTTGATGCTGAGCTTCTGGTGAGCCGCTCTTCAGCAGCGCCTATTGTTTAAGAAAGTAGCTTCTATTGTTTCTTTCTATTTTCTGCCTTGCTAGGAGAGCTATTGCGGAAAATTCATCTCCTGTCTCTCACAAGAGGAGAATGGATTTCCTGTCGGCCCCGGGGCTTGAAGGGAAAGCAGGGGCTGCTGGGAGGAAGCGGTTGTTTCTTGGCCAGGCAGTGGGAGGATTGATGATTTCAAGGGGGGCAGGCAGGCATATTATTTTCTTTGGGCTCCGTGAAGGTATTTTTAGGGTTTAAGTTTTTCTTGTTGAAAGACCAAGTTGTCAAGCATGAGATCATAGGATGCCCTAAGGCTGCTTCCTGTTGAAGAAGCTTTGGAAAAGGCAGCCACCAGGGCTTTCAGACCTGCCCGCCAAGGAAGGGGCTGTAACAAGCCTCACATAATGGAGTGTGGAGGGGCTTTTGGTTTTGCGTGCTTCTCTCACAAGCATCATCAGGCCAGTGAGAGCTCTTTGGGCATTAACAGGGCATGAGCTAAAGGTCTGATTTCATTACAAAAGGAAGAAAAGGGGGAAAAACCCACAAATGCTGGCATCTGCCTAAATACCTGGTCCTCTCTCTTTCAGTCTCTTCCGAGTCCTTTCTGAGCATACAGATCCAAAATCCACTGGCTGACAGGTGAAACGAGAGGCTGGAATAGGAAAAACCTAGAAAATGTTTTTCTGGGCCTTGTATCTGTTCCTCTCACACAAGTTAATAGCTGTTATTTTGCTCAACCAGAAACCACCTCTGGGCAGAAATCAGCATATGCAGAACTTGATGCACCTTTCATAAGACCATTTGAGTCTCCTGATAAGAGTTTTGTAATGATCAAGCCAGAGTTTCAAGGGAAAACAAAGAACAGAAAGGGGTTTTGGGTTGGGTTTGGTTGACGCCAGAGCTAATGGGAATTATTTGCAGCCAGAGCACTGGATGATAGACTGAAAAGGCCAGGGCAGGTTTTCAATGCAGTATAGCTGCTTGGCCTCCTTGGGGAAATATGCAGACGTTTTTACTCAGAAATTAGTTTGGTTTTAATTCTTTGGTTTTTAAAAGCAATAAACAAACACGATTATAGACTTGAAAAGCTGTTAGAGCTGTACTGGGCTCGTCGTTTCCTCAGGCAGCCATTCCAGATGAGTGTGCCTTCTACTACTATAATTACTTTTTAAAAATAACTACAACTCTGTAATCTAAAGTGGGTGGTATGTAGTAAGTCTGAGAGCATTCTGCATTCAACCCACAGGCTGGGGAGAGGGTGGCTTTACATAAGGGTTTTCTTGTCTTCATCTCTGGGTTAAAACCTGACTTTTTCCCACAATCCATCAACAAATGGCCCATATAATGAAAGTGCTTTTTAACACGGGAGTCAAACTTGCCAGGGACTTGGATGGCTTTGCAGCCCCACAGGCTCTAGATATTCCCTCTGCATGTTACTTCTCTGCCTGATCTTGTCTGTGTTCTATTCAGATTTAAGCTGCCTGGGCAATACAGGAGAGCAGATCCCAGCTGAGATTCATAGCTAAGTAACAGTCTAGACCTCCGTTTGTTTTCAGCTGGCTTTGCCTTTTGGCTGGGCCAGCTGACTTATTTATATACTCACATGCTTAAAATAGATTGTGATTATTTATTTCCTGTGTATTAGAAACAATGAACCTGGGAATTTGCTGCTTGATCACAATCGATTTCTCCTACCTTATTTTCTCAATCCATTAAGCTTTTTGGGTGCTGATGTTCTTAAGTGTGGTATGTCAGCAAACCTCCCTGCTCCTTACAATGCAGCTATTTTCAGGCTCTTGTGAACATGTTTGTCCTTACTCATAAGGGGATCTTTATACTCAGGAGCAGAGTGAGTGGATACTGTGGGCAAGGATTTGCCAAACTGAGTCTATTTCCCCTATAATGAAATAACCCATGGCAGTGTCTGCCCTCCCCCTATGTTTGTTGTTTTTTGGGGTTTTTTTTAGATTTGTAGTCCTGTCTAATGGGAAACCTGAGGTGGGGAGAGGGAAATAACATGGGAATTAGAAAAAGGAAGCCAAGGATAGGTAGATGAGGAAAAGAAAGTAAGTCCTAGAAGTGGGAAATTCAATCCTCTTGAGCTTCTCCCATTCAGAGAGGTGCTAATACAGCCCCCAGGCTTGTACTCGGGATGGAGGTAATTAATGTTTGCTCTCAAATTTCCTTGGGTCTGAAGTTAAGCACTCCTACCATGTCACTTTCTATCAGGGTTTTGCCACCTCTAAATAAAGAGCAGAAAATTACATTGCTTCTCGTACATCCTAAGCATCAGCAAGTTCAGACTTGCGGGTTCCTTCTCATATTCAGGGCTCTGAACAGCACAGGGCTGACCCAGAATAAGCAAAACACTTGCAATCTGGTTTGGCCATTGATTAGGTTTTATTTAAGGTGTTTGGGCTGATGGGCAGACTTCACTTTTTCACTGAGTGCACCCTAGATGTGATTCCCATCAAATTCTTCCAACTCTCCCCACCAAATTCTTCCAACTCTCCCCACCAAATTCAAGATAGCTTGGTACCCTCCTAGGAAAGCAGTAAAACCATCAGACTGGAGTACAGGGTAAAGACATTTGTGCCTATTCCCACGAGGCAGTGTCGTCACCACTGGTCTATTTAAATCATTAGATATGGAGAGCAGAAGGGAAAATATTCCTATCTTAATTCTGGCTCCTACAAAACAGAGCAAATACAGAATTGTGTGTTTAGCAGATTTCCTCTTGGGAAGGCAAGTCTCCTATAGATAATAATCCTTTTAGCAACATCTCCAGTGAACGAGGCTTTGTCGAAAGAACAAAGAAAAAGTCGCAAGCTTGAAATATTCCTGAATTTCCTGAGTGCACTCACCCCTGTGTGCAGGCAGGAAGCTGTGTTAGTCTGGTCTGGATGTTTGCTCTGAAGTGGCATAAACAGTGTGTCAGGTCTCCCGGGATCCTGCTCTGACCTGTGGACCAGAGGATAGGGGTTCCTCTAAGCTGCAGCTACAAGAAGGACTACCATAGGCATGCAGCTCTGTGCCCATGACCCTGAAGGTCCCACGTCCCCTCTGGCACAAACCCATCCTCTGAAAATCCTAGGTGGATGCAGGAGCCAGCAGCAGAGGTGAGCAATGCAGCCATAGTAGACCCAGCACATGCGGGTGCTAAGCTGCCAGCCAGCAGGGAACTCATTTCCTGCACAATTATGAAAACAGCTGATCTGTAACATTTTAAGAAGGGGGAGAAAATACAGGGCAGGGGAAGGAAGGCCCTGGCTACATAAATATTTACTTTTGCACAATGTCTCAGCCATCCCCTTCTTCCAGGGGCTGGGTGAAGAAGGGGTTTCTTGCTGCTGGCTCTGGCACATGGTGACAGAGGACAGGAGAGCCACCAGTGGGCTGCCTACAGCTGGAAGGAGCATGCTCTCCACCAAAGAAAAACTGCTCTGCTGGAGTTTGATACTGCCCTGCCTGACCCCCTTGCTCCCTGCTGCATCCCAGGGATATGCTGCTGGACCACCAAGAGCTTGCTTGAACCACCTGCCTGGGCCTCTCTTCCCACTCCTTGGTCTTGTTCTAACAAAGCCAATTTAGTGAGGTACCTCTGCTAGTGAGGTATACCCCTGCTCCTTCGCAGAAGGCCTCCTTGGGAAGCGAGCTGGGGAAAAGAAGGCACTAAGCTTTCAGGGTACTGCTGCTGCAGGCAGATGAGGTGTTCAGGATCTGGGAACTGCAGCACCTTGTATGATGCCACCACCATGTCACATGCCCACCACCAGCCGAGTCTGCAGCAGACATGAGCCATATTGTGTGCAGAGGAGGTACTTGCTAGACTTGATTGAAAGAGACTCTCAAACACAGTCCAAAAAAAGACCCTCAGAGACAGAGAAAAGGTTTGCTTTTGATCGTGGCATTGTTCAACCTGATATAATCCTGGTTTTCAATTTCTTTTCCTAACCCTAAACAAAAATGTTATTTTTTTCCAACCTTGTCAGAGAGAGGGTGAATTGATGCTCTCTGGTCAGTAAGTTCAGCTCAGTTGTCCTTTCATTCACCTTCCTCAGCCAGGGTGGCTCATGCAGTGCCATACAGATGCTGCATACATTTAACACAGTATCTGACGACTGGGACAGCTCTGAAGTCCCTCCTGTGTGTATTCAGTGGGTGGAGGGAAGGCTGCAGCATGCTTTGCCTGAGGTCCAGCTAGTCTGTGTTTGTAGCCAGGATTGCACTGCCTAAGCCCTGTTCTTGCAGCATGGCAGTCTGCAATGGTTGTTTCAACATGGGGTGACCTGTACGTAAGGAGATTCAGTCATTCCTAGGAGTGACACCGATCCGCTGGTAGGTCTCGGCATATTCTATGCTCCTGGTGGTGTCTATGAAACCAGAAGAGTTGGAATAGGTGGGTTTCAGAGATTTGTTTCATGTTAAGTGGTTGATGTGGTAACAGAGGTATCTCCAGCTTGTTCTCCTCCACTCCTTTCATCAAGGAAATATTGGCTAAGCTCACTCCCCAGGACATGCACCATCACTCAGTGAATAAACACAGGAGATTTGTGTTGTGGGTTAATTCTGCTGCTGAAAATCAAACCCCATCCATGGTCAGATGACATCTTTTTTCTTGGAAAGGGACCAAGGTTAAGAAGACAAGAAAGGCAGGTTAGTTAAAATATGTCAAAGTCTCTTGGGTGTAAGTAAAGACTATAAATAAAAGCTTTTTAACTTGGAAAAGAACTTTAGAGTGATATGATCAGGTTCAGTTTAGTCCAAATATTGCTTTATGCCATTAAGCTGTTATCAAGTTTTGGTTCAATTACAATAGTTTTATGGCTTCAGCGCAGTGGGAACAGTTGTAGCCTTTATGCAAGTAAAGCACTTCCCCCAAAATGTTTGCAGTGAAGACTGTTGTATTGTGCAGGAATCTGGGGGTGACACTGCCTGGAAACAAATAGCTGGGGAGGTGACCTTCTCTAGCTCTTTTCTTCCTCCGTTCCAGAGGAACTACAGCATCTAAGGATTTATATTGTGAACAATGAGGGGATTTAAATGAGATTTTGTTCTACGTTCTCATTAATGAATCCTCAAACTTAGTAATAAAAGCTGAACATTTTAACTTATTTCCTCTTAAACTGCAAGCATGTCTGATTCAGCAGCGTCTTGAGATGATTTGTCAGGATGAGAAAATAAGTCACATCCCTCTTCCTCTTGGGATTAATAGGGCACTAGAATAATCCTGTACCCATAATACTATTTCAGTTGGGTTTGCATAATAGCCTGGAAATGGTTATACTCAATGCAATGCTTTGTAATGATGATGTTTCATCCTTTGAAGTTAAGTTAATTCATGTCAACAGTGTCAGATCTGTAAAAATAATGAAACACTTTCCCCCCCCCCAGTTTTTCTTGACTAGCCTTCATTTTCTGATCCAAGTTTTACTATGGTCAATTAGAAGTGAGTGGATTTTAATGCTGCTTCTGCAGATAGCCAGCACCATCACAGCCAGAAAAGTCCTGTCTCACATTTGGTGTTTTTACATGTCAGTGTGGCGGTGGATTTAGGAAGATCCTGGTGTTTCTAAGGAGTCTTGCTGTGTGCATGCCTATGCTTGAAAGCTCTGCAGAGCATGAGTAATTCCACCAAAATCACTGTAGCTGACCCTCTCCATCAGCCGAGGTTTCGTGCACACATCTGGACCCTTATTCCTGGCTTACATTAGAGAAAGTGAGAGAAATCAGCCCCACCATAATTACTTACAAGCTATGAGCTAGGCACATATGTAAATATTTTCAGGGTCACAACTTAGCTCTTTATTTTTAATATACTTTGTTATGAGTAATTGTTTTTGAAGAGATTGAAAATCCCACCCATAAGTTTCTATAGCATCAAGCCTACTCAGCTTTGACCTCTGCTCCCAGTGGTATCATTGGATTTACTGCTGACTTTAACAGGAGCAGTCACAGTCTAAGTGATTTTGAAAACCCTTTCCCTGTGTTTTTCTGTATAAGGCCCATCACTGTAGCTGCCAGGTTATATGACACTGGGGCTTAAAAGGATTTAAGAATGAAATCAAACTGATAAGAAGACTAAGATGTAATAAAGCTAAGCAAAGTAAATTTGCTTTCTTTCTAAGACAAAGAGACTTTCACAAGGTTTTAATTTTCTCTGGCCCAAGTGGAAAAACAATCAAGTTTCGTTCATTTTGTGCATGCATGCTGAGCATGTGTCGATACTGTTCCTATGAAGCCCTGGAGATGATGTTCCACACCCAGCACCACGTGTGGGCTTACTCTAGGCACATGGGATGAGGTGAGGGGGGCTGGCAGGGGGCTTGGTTTCAATTTCTCGCTGTCCCCCAACCATAGGGTGTGATCTTGGGAATCATCAGTTAAGCCCATGTTTAGGAATTAGTTCTGCCCAAGACTCATCCCCAGTTTTTGCCCACTGCCAGAGTTGCTTTACAAATAGGAAACAGAAGATCTGAGGGCTCAAGTGGGATATGGAGGGTCCAGGTCTACCCCCCACTTATTTATTAGGGAAAAAAAGAAGACAAACTATAATTCCCATATCTCTTTGTGGCATTTAAATAATAAATCAATGAGATATTGCGTAGCACTCAAATACTGCAGCACTAAAGTCCTGCTGTAATTACCTATGACAGACTGGTACCTTTATTGCCATGGTCCTCTGGAGCAGGGTAGTCTCTTGCTGTAACAGTAATGATAAATACTTTGCTCTTATGGATTAGATTATTCCTCACCAAGTTGTTGTCTGGTTCACTGGAGGTCAGCTATACTCATAATCTCTTAGGATTTTCTCCCCAAGGCTCCTTTTTTGGTTTTTTTTTTCAATTAAATCAGATCCTTTGTTCTGTGATCTCAGCAGATAGGAGCGTTCCTCCAGACAGCCGTGAAAACAAAGTCATGCAGGCAACGATGTTGCCTCTGTGGCTTTCTGCCCCTCTTCTCCCATTGCCAGCTTTCCACAAGCAATTCTCCCTCGAAGGGGTGGTTGTATCCTCTCCATAGCATCCATTCCCCAGTTCTCCTCCCCTTGAAAAGAGAGTCCAGATGTTATAATCCTCTGGTAAACTGTAAAATTGGCAGGATTTTTGTGTTTGTTTCCCTCCTTCTGTTTTATTTTCATATGCCTACAGATTAACTTTATTTCTCTTAAAGATTTCTAGGCTGGGAGACTGCTATTCATTCACTTTTAATTAAAGCAATATAGGGAATTAGGCCATTCACAGGGGTGGTTCTGGTGATGGCTATGAATGTTTTTGTTAGTTTTCCTCCCTTCTGAGCAAATGCTTGGAAGTGTGAGTTGGAGCTTAAGCTTTTTAATTACAAGGGAGTAAAATTACTACATTAAGGTCAAGTGATTTCTTTGCAAAGGAAAAACTGTTTCTTGGCTGCTGCTGTGTGCAATAGCATAACTAAGGGAGGAAAGTTCACCACTGCATCCTCAGAGGGACAGGAGGATGCTGGGTGCAAGGAGGGAACACGAATGTGGGTATCAAAGGGCTAAGGCAGTTGGTGGGGCAGCAGAGGGTGACCTGTGCCTTTTGCAGCGCAGCATGAAGGAGGGGAAGTGGTGGGAGCCCAGTCCCTTCTCCTGGCAGTGCCTGGCTGTTTTCCACAAGACTCTGGTTTAGATTCAGCTGCCCAAGGCACAGTTTTTGATGTTGGTATGACACTGAAAGACCATGCATGTAAGGCTGAGAGCATCAGGGAGAGCAAAGTACTCTTCTTCTCAGGCAGTTTGCAATCTCTCATTTCCATTTTGTCCTCCTTCAAAGCAATGTTCTCGGGCTTATAAAATGTGGCCTCATGCAAAGTGAGGCTGATGCATACAGCATGCGGGACCCTCTCACTGGGATCACAAACTGGGCTTTTCCTGGATCTTGGCTAAGGCAGCAAAAGCCTACTTCCTAAGAATGTGATTATTTTGGGTGAGCAAGTGGAGGATCTCAAGAGCAGGTCTCAGGTTCGCCTAGGGAAGGATCTGGCTTTTCTGCATAGGATGTTCAAATTATTTCAAGATAGTTTAACATCATGAAAGACTCCAGCAGGGAATTTTCAGAAGAGCCTAAGTGTCATCTGATCCTGGCTCCTGTTTTCTAAAGTGTTAGTGTGTTCCTGGTGGGTGTCTATGTGAATGTTTGGAAATTTGACTTCTGTTTCAAATTAGTTAGCTATTTTAATACAATGGAAGGAAAGCTATTACCCTGAGTGTCAAGAGCATCAGTGTGCTTGCAGGAAAACCTGTATTTACCCATGGGTCCTTGGGGAGAAGGGATAATCCTCTTCAGTCTCACTAACTGCTCTTTCTTATTTCCATCCTTCTTGCATGTTGCATGTTTCTGGCACAAGGGTGCAGCTTCCCTTGGCTTTCTCAGCCACATGAGCCACATGTAGGTCTTTGTGGTGCTACAGAGTAGCCAGCATGGGTGTTTGTGTCCCTTTCTGAAGTCCTTTGGGTCCATCTCAATGCCAGCATGTGATGAAGGGCCTGTCTTCCCCACACTCCTCACTTACCTATAGCATGAAACAGTTTGCTGTCCCTCAGAGGCTCACTGATGCTGCATACGTTTCTAATCTTGTGGGGCAGCCAGGCTGAGTTCTCATAGCAATGAGACATCAGCTCCGATGTCACTCAGTTTGGTTATGATCCGTGCTAGTCCCAGGGCCAGACTCTGCTCTCATTAATGGCTTTTTCATTTGGAAATATGCACTTCTCTGTCTGCAGAGTTTCCCTATTGCAATGCCTAGAAAGGGCCAAAAAAGAATTTTTCTTTTCATCATATGTTATGCCTGAGGTTCCTCAGGGGTTCTGGGTTTATTCTGTGGTTTGTTACTAATGCAGGTTTCCTGCGAGTTACAGGATGATCTAAAACAACCTGACCTATTGAGCTGACTCAGAAGTGACCCTCCTGAATCACTCCCAGGCAGCTGAGCTGTCTGAAGAGTTGACTGCAGGGGATTGATCTGCTTGTCATTAAAAACAAAATATTCCGTATGCATTAAAAAATATCAGAAATAAGTTAGATTCTTTGTTTTGTGAATATTTTCAGGATGGTCGCTTCAGTACTCTCTTTTTCAAGTAATAGTTATTTAATTAACTCCAATGTTTGAAGTGCACCTGTCTTGCCCTCTTGGCATAGGAAAAAAAAAAAAAAAAAGTGAGTTAAACAATGTGGAAAGCAGTGTCATCCAAAAAAAAATTTAAAAAACCCCTAAACCTCACAACTACTGAAATGCAAAAGAAACACCCATGAAAAAGACTCCTCTGGTACTTTTTCTGGGTAAATAACATGAAAAATAACTTGAAACAAGATTTCTGTATTGACTCAGAGTGATTTAAGGATCTCCTTGGGCTTCAGATGGCTCTCCTTGAAGTGAAGCAAAGATAAAAACACTGGGAAGTGCAAACTTATGAGATGCTCAAGACCTGTGTCTAAGCTAAGGCTTCACACAGCATCAGGGAATGAATGGAAGTTCTTTTAATTCCCCTGTACTCTGGATAAGGTCTTTAACTAGTGATCGGGATCACTGTGCACAGTCCTTTGCTTCCTGTTGGTCTTCTCAGTCACTGTGTCCTTCCTTGTCATGTCAGGTTCACCTTGGAGAGCAAAGTCATTGGAACTGGTCATTACTTAAGTGTGTGCTGAGGTAGATTTGCTGAAACCAGGGGCTTAGGCCGGGTGAAAGGGGGAAACAGTGATGAATCAGACCTAAATTTTGTGTCGTAACTATACTGAATGTGGATCCTCCTTACAAGTTGTAGTGCATTGGAGAGGTGATTTTGGATTTGGACTGCCTGAGGAGGTGAGAGTCTCTATTTTTGGAGGTCTATAAATGTAGGTTAAACAGATTTCTTCATTAATGCCATAGGTAGAGTTGATTGTGTAATGGATTTACTGGTCTCCTGAGCTTCCTTCTAGTGCTGTATTTCTGTGATTTGGTTATTTGGAGCCATACTGTGAAAAGGTTGTGATGAAGATTAATTCAGAGTGTGTAGCAGTTGGACATGAAGGGTCAGTAGTTTGTGGTTTTAAGATCTTAGCCTCAAAAAGAAGAATTTTAGTTTACCCAGTAGTAGAAACTTCTCAAGATCCAATGTTTTCCTAAACTACTCCAGGTTTTTAATCCAAACCCCTTGACTTCTGGACAACACCCCTCTGATTTGCAAGTGGCACCAGTATAATTTTTGTCACCACAACACTAGTCCCTCAGTTGAATGTGTTCTTTGAAGTGTACATGTGTGAATATTGCATTCAGAAGGTCTCATGACAGAGCAATCACTGTAGCAGTTGCAAGAAATACTTTTTATTTCCTCCTTCTCTGTCTACAAGGAGAAAGCCCAATCTTTCAAATCCATTGCCACACCATAGTTTTATATAACACAGCAAGTAGTAGTACCCTCCTGTGCATCTTGCAAATGAGTGAAGAGGAAGGCTGTGCTGCAGGGTGTGGGCTGTTAGGTGGCTGAGGCATTTCTCTCCTGGGCTCCACTGGTCCCATTTATCTTTTCTCCAAAGCTGGGGAAAATACAAGGTCAGGCTCCCAGTGACAGAGTGATGGTCAGGCAGGCATAAACTGGACATGGATCAGACAAGAGCCACA
>JAVSBS010023845.1:333387-352360 GCA_033124195.1 Coracias cyanogaster | reverse complement strand
CAGATATTTGTACCAGCCTGCAGCTGCTTCTGTGACAAGTGCAGCATCACTAAGCTGCTGAACAGGTGGCCTTTAATGCTGCATATTTCTTGCAGTCAGGTAGTTTTGTGGTATGACGTGGATTTTGTTTTGCACAGGTGCCTGTTGTTAATTCAGATGCTCAGCACTTCTCAGCTATGTATTGACTGCTTCAAAAGCCACAGTGGAAATGAGCATTTTGACTGTGAACAAATTAATCTTAAGGAAAGTATTGTGTTTGTACAGTCTCTGGGGTGGTGGGTTTTGGTCTGGGAATAAATATTTTGGAAAATATCTTCAGGTTCCTTGCAGAAGGACCACTCTTCTCCATCCATCTCTGCCTGCCCTCACACTGCTGGTTGAGAATTGACATTTCTACCATGTTGATCCTGAGAAGGGACCCACTTTTATCGTGCCCAGGGAAAAAGTGAGGGCTCGTTCTGCTCAAATCAGCATGGAAAAATATTATGCAGGCTGAAGCTGAATTCCATCCCCATATAAATAGAGTAGCATGTCCCAGAATATCTTTTAGGTCTAAATCTTGCTCAGCAGTTGAAAGTCCTAAGTACCAATAAAGTCAATGACTTAATGAACATTACTCAGTTCATTTGGGTGCTTGGCAAGGGGCACTCATAGTTTCCAGTCATACGATTACTCCTTTCTTCTTTAAGCAGTCCTGTTTTCCATTAGTCTTTCAGCCTTAAAGAAATATTGAGTAATATTGTGTTCTGCTTCTTAATGGCAAAGTCAAAGGATCCTAAAAATGCAGATCCTTTTGGCTTCCTTTCCCGCTACCTGGATACACCTTCTTTATCTCTGGTGCCAGCTGAAGTGTTAGTTTTCTGGTTTATTTTCCCTCACTCTTGCTGAATCTCTCTTTCTTGCCCCTTTTCCACTGGAACTGAACATAAAATAGGGAATTTCCAAGCAGAAGTGTGTCTTTGAGATATGCAGTGGAGATGAATCAGCACCATGACATTCACTCTGCACACTGGGTATTTGATGAGGAGAAAGGAAGAGATTAAAATCCAAACCTGAACTGAAATTTGGCAAATTATCTCAGTAAAAACCTTAGGGAAGGCCAAGCTCAGTTTCCAGACAGTTCATTCTTGAGTGCCCATGGAGATATAAAGAACAGCCAGCCTTCACATGAGTCATTAGTCTGGCACATGGGGAACCTTCAGTTCAATTCCTTGTGGTTTTCTGTAGGAGGTTAGCTGTAAGAACAAATGCCTTCATTGAGACCTGCAAGTCCTTCAGCTGTCATTGGTAACTTGCCTTGTGTCATTCAGAACTGCAGCATGGCCCCAGTCTTTAGTGACCTTCAGCATTCAGTCCTGTCTCCAGGGCCTCATGCCCAGTGGTGCGTCTTTGGGTGGGCAGTGGCTCTGCTGAGAGGTCTTGCGCTCCTGTACCAAGTGGAGCTGCCGGTGTTGTAATTTTGAAATTTACTGGGAGGTAGTTTCTGCAATAATTATCTACAGTACCTGACATATGCTACAATCCAATTTTGTGGCTGTGCCATGCTGGTATATTTGACTTATTTTATTGTGGACATTGCATAGCACTGTCACCTGTCAGTGGAATACCTGCATGTGTGGAGTCTAACACAGTGAATTTTGGACAGCAACACTACACCTCAGATTATGAGCAGGGATAAAGAAGAATCCCACGTCCAATTGACCATGGCAAATCCAATTCAAACTGCAAAGGGCTGTTTTTCCTCCCATTAGGCAGAATGTGATTAATTTCCCATGTGGAAAATTGTTCAAGACAGATGTGCTCGTAAATTATGGCATAAGAGATCCTATTACTACAAGCTCCATCAAAACCTACTGTGCCTCCCAAAATAGCAATGAGAAGATAATTATATTAACAGCCTTTCTTGTTATTTGATGTATGACTGACACAGGCTGTAAGCTTATTTTCTGCCAGATTGGAGCCTTTGTTTAAGGATGGAGGCTTTGGCATTTGTGGACATTAACAATAATCCTTAGTTTCTAACATTTGAAATTAAAAGTATTACAGAAGAGTTTTTAAAACAGAGGATTGAAAGCCAATAGGTGCAAATGAACCCACAGTTTAAAATGATGCATCCTCTGGAGACAAAGACTTAAAAACTTCATATCCAAAAAGAAACATGATTTTACCAGCACAGATTCTTGAAGGACCTGTTCTAGAATCTGTGCTGTTCAACCCAGGATCTGCAAAAGAGGGTGTTAATGATATAACTAATCTAGCTGATCACAAAATTTACTTAGGATAATCAAATTTAGAGCTGACAGCAAAAGGAGGAGGATCTTATGATGCTAGTGGTAAAAAGGCAGTTCAGTGCTGGTAAGCACAAAGCGGTGCTATGAGAGAGGGAAATGGGCTATTGCAATTTAGGAAGGAGTCTTCAGTAGTTTTTATGTTGTTTCCATGAGAACTGCAGCTCAACAGCCAGCAGCAGTCAGAAAGCCAAAGGTAGTATTAGAAAGAATTAGGCAAAGAATAGGGAACAAAACCCAGAACTTCCCTTTCAGCTGCGGAAATCCACAATTTCCCCATGTCATGAATAGTGTGTGCAGGTCTGGTCGTTGCCTCTCAGAAAGGGTATATAATAAAGTAAGGTGCTGAGAAGGGTGACAGAGGTGATTACAGAGGTGAATTGAATTCTGTATGAGGGCAATAAATAGATGGAAAGTCTTCAGTCTAGAACAAAGGTGGTGGTTGGGATAGAGTAGAAGTTTGTGAATCTTGAAAAATTTGTGAGAGTGAGTAGGACAGGATTATTTTTATTTCTCAGAATGCAAAAACCAAGTGCAGCCTGTGAAATTTGGAAAGCAAGCTTTAAGTGAACAAAAGAAAAGATGAAATCACATGCCATGTGATTGAATTATGAAATTCATTTCCAGAAGACTCTATAGTGATCATAATACCTGTGGGTTCAAAAATGTGCTAGAGCAGTTTCTGTAGGATGGAGCCAACAACTAATAGCTAGAAATCTTCTAGTTCAAAAAGAGTCTAAGCAGTAATGTGCAGGAATGAGGACTGTGTATCAGGAGAAGGATCGCGTTACACATGTCCTGTTCTTGAATTTCTTTTACTGGTCACTTTTGTAGACAGGGAGCTGGACTACAGAGATCTTTGACCCAACCAAATGCAACACACTTACATTGCTGCAACAAAGTGGAATAAATCTTCTGTACCTTTTTATTGTGTTATCACTACCAGTGAAGCTGCATTCTTGAATTGTGGCAGCTAAACACATAGGTGGTGGTCCTCCATCTAGAAGATGGCATCTGTCCATTTGTGACCTTCTATTTGGAGACCGCAAGTCTGTGGGCTGGACCACCTCAGAAAGGTTATCCGAGGTACCCAATAGTGGGACTTTGTACCCCTGGCCAGCCATGCATAGCGCTGCACACCAGGACTCAAAAACAAACAGCATTTGGGGTGCTGCCATTCCTGTGTGGTGGCATAGTCACAGAAAGACCAGTTTGTTTGGTGGTGTGGATTTTGTTAGCAGTCAGTCCTGTTTGGCTGCTCAGTGTCTCAGTGGCTTCAAATGCAATTAATCAGGGCCCGAAAGGGTAACTATCAGCTCACATTCCTGATTCAAATTGCTGTGCTTATTCATGTTACTATTTTTTCTTTAATTTAGCAGTAAAGTTGGGGTTGTTTTCATGGTTTTTTATTTTCATGCTGATTCCCCAGTGATCCTTATTAAAAATAAAAAATAACAAAACATTTATTTTCAGTCCACCTTTTTTCCTTTTCCCTGGGAAATGAAAAGGCTATATTAATTGTGAAAAGGAAACGAAAGCATGCATAGTCCAAGGGTCCTGCTGTCACCTTGGCTGAAGGCACTTTTCCTTTCATGGGGTAAGTAATTGCTTAAAGCATTAATCCCTGAAAGAGGCTTTTTAATCTGGAGTGAGTGAAGCTCTTGAGATCTGACAGTGCTGTTTTGTCCTTTGATCGGACAGAGGGAGAAGGTGGAACTTGGGAGAAGGTGGCCCTGGAAAGCTGGGGATGCTCAGCACCCTTTGCCCTGACCTCCAGGGCGGCAGCTCTGTCCTCTAGGGTGATCTCGTACACTTAATGCTGGAATGGAGGAACCAGGAAGAATTTTTTGGGGAGATTTTCCTCAGCTGTCTTCTGGCATCAGCAGGCACTGCTGGTGCCAGGTCGCATGTGAGCTTAGTTTGGATTAAGTGGCCTGAGCTGGAAATGGCTGAAGTGCTCACTCATGGAGGAGCTGGGTGTGAAGGAGGCTGGTTATCTGATAAGTAATTATAAAATCATTTCCCTGTTCCGGTGCTTCAGATGAGCCATGGTAACTGCTTGGTGTCAGTGCTCTTAGTCATGCAGCAGAGGTGGAGCAATTCGAGTGAGCTTTGCTGTCCCTGGGAGGCCGAGTGCTGGACACTGCCTTCTGTTGGTGCAGGCTACATATGCCCACGTGGATCACCATGTCCACTGCCGTGTGGGTTAGCCATGCATCCATTAGCCGGGAAGGGGCACTAGGAGTGGCTTAATGGTCAGGAGTTTAAGAGGAGGTGCTGCTGGGTGGTCTGGCCACTGATCTGACCCAAAAGGCAATGTGACCAGATTGCACGTCCCAGCTGGAATATTGCACTACAAGCTCAGAGTAGGCAGGGGAAGGGGTGCAGATCTGGCTTTGGAATCAGTGCAGGGAGGTGCAAACATGACTGCTCAGACCCCCGACATGTGCTGGAAAGTGCCCATCTCTCTTCTGTAACACACAGAGATCAGCCATCCCTGTCTTGAAGCATACCCTCATGAGCCTTTGAAATCAACTGTAGCTTTATCAGGGATCAGAGCAGGCCAGAGAGGAAATCCCTACCAGAGATAGTCTTAATGACACAAAAAGGTAAGACATAGTAAAAAGACATGTCTGGAACCAGAGAATGATGCCTGTGGTTTGAGATGGTGTCTTGGTCTGCAGATGATCTTCCTGACTCGGAGGCTAGCCAGCTTTGGTCTGTTTGTTGTTCAACGGCTTGCTGCTGTGACCTACTAAAAATTCAGCTTAAAACTAGTCAGAGGTTTCACTTGGAGAACTCCAGGAGAGCACTTCCATTTGGAGAAAGAGAATAGTGCTCTGTTCTGCAAAGCACAGGGGATTTCATTTCTGAATACCGCTCTCTGAAACCTGAGCTGGTGAGTTCTAGCCTCTGACAAGCGCAGGCACCTAGTTATGTTTGCCACCACATTGTTTGTTTGTTTGTTTGTTTGTTTAATTTTGGTGTTAATTGGTGCCTTCCAAATACCACAACCACTCAGAGGAGCACTGTCCCTGCCAATTTGACTGCTGAATTTCACCTCCTGTAATGTGGGACATGTGTACCTGTCAGCTGTCTTAATTGAGGTCTTCCACAGGAGAGAATTTTGCTTCATTTGTTTCAGAAATCAAGGATTTTTTTTTTTTATTATTAGAATAAATGTTTGACCAGAAAGATTTTCTAGCCCCAGATGCCAAGGTAGATGTATTTTCATTCTGCATGCGATCAGCAGAGGGATCTAGGGACTGGCTTTATTGCTGTTATTAGCGTGTGCTCATTTTGTGACCTTGTGAAGCCACCTTCGCATCCCTACCCCTCAATTTCTACCTGTGATGTTCCTGTAAGATTATATGCTGTAGCACAGAGTTATTGCATGACCTACCCCCTAGTTATAATAACTTTGATCTACATAGTATGAGTGCAAGTATTATTTGCAGCTCCAATTCTCAACCAGCTTCAGGGTGAAGTCTCCCAAGCAGTGTTATTGCCCCTCACACCAAAGGATGTGGCTAGGACCTTACTGTGCTTTTCCAGTGTAGTTTGGCAAGGGGTGTGGTGCAAATCCATCTCCCTCCAGTGACCTTGCTGCAAGGCCTTCAACCCCAGGGAATGTAGCTCAAAGACTCCCTGTTGGTGAGGCTGGCACTGGACCAGTGTCTGTGAGGTAGCGTCTCAGGCTTAGCATCACACTAGTGTGCGCATTAATGACAAGTCTCATAAGAGCTTATAAGACAGTGTAAATGTTTTAATAGGCTCAATTCGTTAAGGCTCCTGCTTTAAAAGATTGAGGTGGGACCATATGGTCCTTCCCTGACATCTAAACGCACCGAGTGTCAGTAGAAAGACTCCTGCTGACTTCAACAGACCCCAGTGAGCAAGGTGGTACTTGATATGTTTTTGGAAAGAGCAGAAGAGTTTCGTTAGTGTACCTACAGGGGCATGGTCTTGCCCTTCAGGAAGAGCATTTTTTGTCGTTAAGGTGGCACAAAGGTAATTGAGAGGCTCTTGCTTTTTCCCACTCTGGGGTCAGGAGCTGGAGTAGCTCAGATGACAGAAGCGTGTTCAAGCACATCTGTTTTTAAGCCCTGATGTTTCAGTGTGTTAGATGACTTGGTCCTGGAAATTTGGAAATGGATGGTTTTGGAGGACGTTTAACAAAATGCAGGGTGCAGCGGATATGTAAGTGTGCAGATCTTAGGGGAGAAGTGTGCATAGGCAGGGGTGATGTTTTAGATCTGCATAGGCTTTCCTGGTTTTCTGTGCCTTTTGCTCCCAGCATAGCAAAGACTGTATGCAAAGAGGGGGATGCTCCTGCATCCTCTGTGTGAGGAAAGCCTGCTGTTTCCTAAGGCAGTGTTTCTCAGATGTTTTGAAAACGTGTCTGTCTTTTGGCTCCTTGTCTCTGTGGAACTCAGAATTATCATGAGATCAGTTCCCCTGGGTGAGGGTGTGCCAGCTGCCGGTGTTGCTGGCTGCAGGTATGAATACCTTTCTCCCTCTCCCCTCAGACAATATGACTGCTTTCTGCAGTTAAAAGTAGTTGGCTGTTTGCAATCTAATGTAGCACTTGCAACCAGTAATTACAAATGAGTTTGCTTTCCATCTGGGGGAAGCTGAGCTGTGTAGTTCAAGGAGGCACTGATTTCACTGCAGGAATCGAAGACTTTACTCACTGAATCAATACCCCCAAAATTTTGTAACTACTCACAGACAGGGAAGTTCAGTTTTAAGGGATCTGGGGACTTGTGCTCGCACTGAAATCCTCTTGTGTGAGGTAGATGCTTTACTTTGCTGTACTCTGGTGGTAATGTTGGTTTAAGCAAGGTGATGGGTCTCTTCAAGTTTGCAGGTGCCTACAGACCAATGCACAAAGAGTTGCCCCACAGTAAGAAAATTGAAAGGATAATTTTGTGGCACTTTTGCTTGCCCTCTCCAGACCAAACGCAGTATAAAGTGCATATACCATGATTCCTGCCTTGTTCTGAAGAGGTGGGAGATTGCAGCTGGGGCAGCTGAAGAGGAATTTACAGGAGCAATGGGTTGTTTGGGTGATAGCAGCAGGACATAAAGCAACATGAAGTAGCTCTTGGCTTATGCAAAACACTGTACAAACAGTAACAGAGCTGTTAGCTTGAGATTTGTACCCCGTGGTCCCCATCTGTCATTCCTGAATTTCAGCATCGGTGGTCATGGCTTTTCTCCTTCTTCCAGCTGTGCGTGGTGTTTGAATTCCCCAAATCTGTACTAGCAAAGCTGTTCTAGAGCTGATGTTGAAGGATCAGCTAGCAGCTGATTGCTGGAGGATGGTAACCACCCCTGCAGACAGTGGAGGACAGCCAGGTTCAGAGGTAGGAGCTCTTTGCTAGGGGAGAACCCAGCCTCTCCTCTTGCCTGTCTTTGGTTTCCCCTTGTAATTATTAATGTAAGGGTATATTCTGCTTATCACTTCTAATGGAGGAAAATTTATCTTCCTGATGATATTCTTTTATACAAGCCATGTTATTTCCCATGCTTTATTGCTTCTTGGTTTTCATTAACATTGCAGCTTATGCCCATTAAAAACAGGATCCAAATGCCAAAGGACACACTCCCCACCATCCTCCATATCTCTGGGCAACATTGTTATTGCTTGTGTTGGCTTTCCTGGCTTCCTCGTCTGTCTCCATCACCTCTTGTCACATTCCATGTTAATTCCTGCTGATTAGTAAAGACCTTTATCATCTGAGGCTCTTTCGCAGCGAAGCTCAGCCAACAGTTCTGACTGTCATGAGTTTCTACTTACTAAAAAAGTCCTTCCCCCTCCCACTAGTGGAAACACTATGAATCATTTCCCTCCCCTTTCTTTGTCAGAAGCAAACACCATCCGTGGTAGGACCCTGGCACTGGCTTTCTGGCTCCAGGAAATCATGGATGAAACAATCTGTGGAAGTTGGGATCCCTGTGTAAAAGTAAGACCTTATTTTGTAAGGGACACACCTCTTTTTTGCCACTGTCAGATTGCCCTCTGGTTGACAAGCACATATACTTCCATGAGAAACATAAAATTGTTGTTCTATCCCATAGAGTTGTGCTGTTGATTTACCTATATTACACTGCAAGGTGGCAATGCATATTTAAATGCTCCATTTGGGAGTTACATTGTGTGACAGGTGCCTGACAGTTTCAGGCAGGACCCTCAGATGGAGATCACAGCTTAATGGATTAGGGGAATTTGTATCATATCTGATCGTACATCTGTGCTTCTTTGATGTATAAAAAGAATAATAACAGCTATGTGTAAGGAGTAGAAGCCTTCATAAAAATACTTGAGCAGCAGAATGCTTTTAGTTATACTGCAGAAAGCTGTTAAACCCAAAAGGAGAACCTGTGACTATGTGAGGACTAAATTCTTGACTCTTTTTTTACCCAATGCAACCCCAGTGTAACTGCAAAAAGAGTCTGACCTCTTCTCATAAGCAGATTCTGTCTCTGACAATTTACCTTAGGTTGAACATGTTGCTTGGCATTATATATATACAGACCTGGTACCACCCAGGTTCTCGGGTAAAAAGAGGAAAGAATCAACAGCAGAATAACATCAACAGCATGAAGAGGCAGAAACAAGAGCTCTTCTCTGCTCTTAGGAGACAGCTGACCAACAGAGCCACCACAGCTGGAGCTTCTGTAGTCAGAGGCAGCACGTCTCTTTTAAACATAAAAAACATGAGACATTACAGTATTTTTGATGTGTCCATTAGTCTTCAGGCTGTCCACTGTTGAATATACATCATATGGTTTGCTTCACACACTGCCCTGTGAAGTGGTGACAGTACTTGAAGTAGAAGATTAAATGTGAATATGCATTTGTCCATCATCCCTTTGACAGTGGGCTTGGGCTCTTCCTAAGCTCTGACAGACGCTTCTTGCATGAAACTACTAGTATCCATCATCTAGACATCACTTGAAAGGACACTTAAGCTTAGCTATCAGCGAGTAAGAGCAAGAGGTGGATCTGTTCTCTGGTAGATCTGGAAAGGAGATGAACAGCAATTTCCCTGCCTCCTTGTTGCCCCTGCTGCAGCTTCCACTCACAGCCTGGCTCCGAAGAGCAGCAAAGCTGGCAGCTCGGGGCCAAACCACTGGCATAGTGATGGGAAGATCATTAAGACAACTCTAGAAGGTCTTGAGGCCTAGATATGCAGCACCTCTCCATGGCAGTGAAAGGTGTGCTTAGGAGTTTTGTTTTAGAGGTTATCTTAAAGCTTACAAATCACCAGTCTAGGGCAGTAGCTGCTGTGACAGCTGGTATCTGTTGTGGTTCTAGGGGCTGTATAGCATATGTCCCCCTCCCTTGAAGAGGAAAGACTGGATTCTCCTGCCAGGCCTCCCCTTAGGGACTTCTAGTGCTCCTCTGCTTAGTGATGCCTGGTGCTGTCATGCTTCCATACTGTACTCCACAGTGTCACTAAGCCCACCAGGAGCTAGGCTTCTTCCCTGCATGAGCCACATCCTTGACCATTACAAAGCATTAGGCTATGGGCCCTTCTGTTGTGTTCAGCGCAGATTTGTAGACCAATGGGTGACCAGTGTTGGGAAGTTTTTAAGCCTGATTGTTCTTGGGCACTTGTTAAGATCTGTGCTACTCTAAGTATAAGGTTTTGCAGAAATAAAGTGATATTCAGATGATACCTTTAAGCTTGCAGAATCAGCAGCTGGCAGATTCTTGCATAGCTTTATTCTTCCCACTTTGTGCTCCTGCTGTGTATACAGGAGGAAACTGAGGTCTTGTGGGAGAAGAGGTGTGTGGTCGCAGAATTAAAGGCTACATCTATATATATATACAGAGAGATGAAGGAATAACTTAAGATGCCCTTACAATGCTAAACTTGATACTTTGCCTCTTATCCACATTAATTTCCTAGGAATAATATTTTCTTTAAAGAAAAAAGGATAAAAATAAATATTGTTATCCTGCATTGGCAGCAGGGCTGGAGTCCTGTGTCTTCCCATCTCTCTTTCCCAGTGCTGTAGTCTTTGGAGTCCTTCCTAACATGTGCCAGACCTCCCTTGGCCCAGTCTGAGCCTGGCACCTCAGTGAATGAAATATTTGCAGGAGGCAGCACTGTCCCATGTAGCCTACAGCTTTCCATCTGAGTCCAAGACAGATTTCCCACTCACTTCCTAGCTGGGCTACAGCATGGTTAAAAAGCTGCTCATCCTTCTGTAAAATGGGAGTGTAGTGCCTGAAGAGGCTTAAAAGAGCTGCAGTAAGATTCAGGAGAGGAAGCAGCACTGTATATACTCACATAGAAGTAGATCCCCTCCTTAAAGATGTGGAAGCTACCCAGAGGAAAAGCCAAGTGATACACGAACCACTACTCCACCCTTGCAAGGAAACTGTCTGGGCTGTTCTTCATTTACTGGCCTCACTTCACATGAGCACTGTGTGAAATGCTCCTTTCCATGGCTCTCCTGAGAGCTCCTCACTGGCTCTTACGTGCCCCACACTGCTCAGCTGTGTTCCTCCTCTTTATCTCTTTATGGTGACCCTAACTACCTTGTTGGGCAAAGCCTTCTGTTAACGAGTATGTGTCCAGTGCACCCACCTGGAGAGTGTAAAGAGTGTACCAGCATAGGTCTTTCAGGTTATCTTCCGTTTCTAGTCCCATGGGACCTCTCCTGCTTTCTGAGGAAGACCAGTAGAAATGGGGGAACTGGAGAAAGCAGTAGTAACTCACACTGGACCTGCAGTAGTTCTTGCTGGTTGGTTGTGATGGATTTGGCCAAGGTTCTGTGGGAACATTCTGTTTTCCCAGAAAAGAGGAGAAGCTGGGCATTTGGGAAGTTTCCCTGCGTAGAGGTGCTTCAGTACCCCTAAAGACAATGAGACTTTTCTGCCTGAGGACCCCCAGGATTTGTGAGGAAGCTCCTCCTTCCTGCCTGCCAGAATGGGATGTGCTTGCAGGGTGTACTTATTTTTCTTCTTGGTTTTCTTTTTTTTCTTTGTTGGCTGCTACTCCATGGTGCTTTAAACTGCTCAACCTTTTCCAGATCTCAGTTTTGAATGTCATACTGGACTGGGCAGCTACAGATCTTCCCCATGACCCACATCAAGCCTTTTCCAACTTCCAATAGCAGAGGGAAAAATCTTTGTTTTTCTGAATGGACAAAAATGGAAGCACCTTCTTGGCTACTAACACCGCAGTCATCCTGATTTTTTCCATCTCCATTTAAGGACTGAGTTAAGACTCATCATATCCTGGGGTCTTTTTTGTACTCTGTGTTTAATGTAACGTTCTTTATTATATTTATCTTATTTCTTACATTTGAGTCTTTCATTTCTTATGTTACTTTTGAAGACTGGGCCTCCCTGTAAACTTTCTTTTTAGGAAAGCTGAATTGCATTTACAGGAGATCTTTAATGTATTTAAGTCTTTGGTTCCTTGATGTTTTTATACGGACACCAGTTTGACTTTCAACTAGTGGCTTGGAACTGAAAACAGGCAAGCCAGAAAGTTTCCAAAATGTTGCTTTCTCTTTGCAGTATATTTGTAAAAGTTGCAAAGAAATACCAAGATCTTCCACACCAGCATTTCTGGAGCACTGGGAAAGGAGTCTACAGCTATCCCCACCCTCCTCCACTTTCCCCCAAAAAGTGTCTTACTGCCATTAGGAAGCACAAGTACAGTGTGATCCTGGAGGCTGACAGAAATAATAAGAAATGTTTTGAAAATGCAGGTAGTTCTCCCTGTTTACAGGACAGAGAAGCAGGAGAGCAGCAAGATTCTAGTATGCGCAAAGCTGGCTGGTGCAGGGAGGTGTAAATGCCAACTTCCTTCTCCAGTAGCCTTTGGCTAAATTGCTCAGACAAAGATCTCGGACACCTATTGAAGATTTCCCCTGTGCTCTGTGACCGCATGCCATCACATCCTACAGGGATGGCTCAGCACCAGCTTTGTAATGAGATAACCACAGGGAACCCAGGCGTATAAATTTATGATGCTAGGAAATGGCTTTACCTCACAGGACAAACTGTTTTGCTGCCAGAATTGAGGATGGAGATGAACCACTTTCTCCTGAAACAGAAGGCTTTAACACCTCCCAGATTAGCATCTACTGAGGAAAAGGCAACCAAAAGGGACAGAGTCTGGGGGTGTTTAGAGCCTTTGCTTCTGGACTGTTAAAGGCTGCCATTTCATTAACCTTTCAGCTTGCATAATCATGACTAAATCAAAGCCACACATTCAGATTTTGGATCTGATTTCATTTCCTAGTCCATTTTCTTATCCTGTGATGTATGGATGCGTATCTTATTTTCCTGTTGGCAGAAGAAGTTTGGAGCAGCGGGTGGTATATATGTCAGTGGGTTTTTTACATAGACATTTTATGGACTAAATAATGTTGGCAGATACTGTTTTCTTCCACCGCAAGGAGAAAATATCATTTATTCTTGTCTCATTACATTAAAAGAAATACAGCACAAAAGAAAAAGGGAAAAAAACCACCAAAAAAGGATATGAAGTTATAATCCATTCTAACCCAAAATACACCAACTCTATGACATCCTTCTGTGGGGGGTAACTCAGCTCCTAGATTATTTTGATAAACTTTGTTGCAATCAGTTTCACACAAAACCCAGCTGTTTATTTAATCCTAACCAGTTGCAGAAATGTCATCCCATAAGGACACTGAGGCTATTATTTTTTTTTTACTTCAAAAAAAGAGAGTTTGTTTATTTTTCTTCTATTATTTGGTTTCCCTCTGTAGATTTATAAGGGCTATGTCACCAACAGCCTTATATTTGCTCATGAGCTGGCTGTGTGGTTTGTCTGCCTTCAAGGGCAGGAGCAGCCGCAGTGGGAGGCAACTGAGCAGGCAGGCATGGGGTGTAGATGGAGCCAGCATCCCACCGCAGCCGTGCTCCCTGTGCTGCCAGCACAGACATGCCAAAGCAGCCCCAAAGTAGAAGGGAGTCACAATGTAGTGTCAGCCCATTCCAGAACAATGGAAAGAGAACAAAACCTTTTTGTGTTAACTTTTGTGATCATGTTAGAAAAACTCCCTCTCCCCCATGAGCCGCTGTGGTCCCCTTTCGGTGGCTCATACAAACAGGACTTTGGTGGCAGTCGTGGAGGCTGCACAGAGCTGCTGTGCCTGTGGTAGTTGCTGGCCGTGTGCTGCATCTCCTGTGCAAACTTAAGACCAGCAGCATCTAGCTGTGGGAGGTGCAGTGCACAGTCCCCTAATAGCTATTGCCCTGCATCCCTCCACTGCCTGCCCCGTGGCATGTTTTTTTGCAGTTTGCTCCAAGGGCACGAGTGAATCTGCTGCTCACACCTCCTCCAGCTGTGTTGTCCTGTCTGTCTGTAGCAATGAGGGATAGCAGTCACACAAAGCTGCTGCTGTGTGACCCTCTCCAGTACTGGGATTCCTGTGTTGGGGGCATAATGGGATTGCAGAACTCAGCCACCAGCATTGCCGACAGCCATGGTTGGCGCTGGAGATGAAACCCCATCTGCTGACCCTTCTGCTTGGTGCTGTTGCACTGTCCCACATGGCAGGTGGTGCCCCTAACCCTCCCCTTTCATCTGTTCCTTTCTCAGGCAAGATCCTGTTCCGGAGGAGCCATGTCCGAGACGTAGCTGTGAAGAGGCTGAAGCCCATCGACGAATACTGCAGGGTAAGAGCTCTGGGAAGGGTGTCTGGCAGCCCTGTTGCCTGAGGACTCACAGCCACCACCAACACTGGGCTTTCCTGGCTGCATACTACTGAGTTTCATCTGTGTTGAGTCCATCGTAAGGAAGGATGGTCCTTCCCAAACACCACCAAGACTAACAGGGTGGGTGAAAACAGACCACTGTTTTCCAAGGCCCTCACAGTGTTTTCCACCACAAACTTTATGCACCAAGTTGGTGCCTCATATACTCAATAATGGCTGTGAGACTCATCTGTCCCAAATGTGGATTTTATTTCTACATCAGCCTCGATGAATGCAGGAGTTAAACAGGCAGAGAAGCACAACTAAGATGGTGTTTTCTTCCATCCCCCCGTGCTGCACAAGGGACAGTGCTGGCTGGCACAGCACTGGGAGTGGACCAGCAGCTTCCAGAAGTGCTTCACCTGATGAGTGAAAGCTTGGAAATTTATTGCAGGATAGAAAAGCATGGCTGTTTTGAGAAGAAGGTTGTCACATGATCTTTCCTTTCTAGCTTAGAGTTTATGATTTGATGATAATCCTCTGATAGGAGATTAAAAGTCACTTCTAAGCAAGGCAGATACCCAGTTTTTGTAGAGGTATTGAGCACGTCAGCATATAATTTAAACTCCAGACTTCCTCTCTTATTTCCCATGGGGTATTAATTCCCTTTTTAGAAAGCCAGAGGAGCAGGTGGAGGAGGAAAAATACATTCCCAAGAACTTCTCTAGTCAGACATTTGCTCATCCGAAATTGAGAGCAGATCGCCGAAGTGCCTGAGGCGTGCTGGGGGGTGGAGAGCAGTGAGACCCGTGCCATCTGCACCCCCAGGCGAGGAAGCTGTGATTAAAGTATTATCTCATGAGATCAGTCTTTCTTCTGTGACAATTAATGCACTGTCTTCCTGCTGTCGCTGAACAGCTCTCTTTAAAATATGTAGGGTTTCACTTCAGCCCCAACCACCCTCCTTCAGAGGAGACAGGAACTGCCTGCGACATGAGCCGTGAGGGCTGATGTCAGGGTTCACCCAGCAGATGCATGATGGAGAAAGCAGTGTCTTTACGCCGGGGGGGCAGCTGCTTCTCTGGGACCCCTTTGTCTGTGCCCCAGACAGACCTGACCTGACCCAGCCAGGCCCGCTGGCGCCCAGCCGGTCATGGCTGAGGGCTATGTTGTGGCGTCAGCTGCTGGCATGTTCACTGGCTGCACAGCACTGTGATTGCCGCCCTCCTCCTCACATCCCTTTATACCTGCTGGAGAAGTCTGCCTTAGTTCATAGGATGGTTTCACTCTGGTTCAGATGTTACGGGGCAGATCTGCTGCTACCCACTTGGAGGCATGGCTGGATACTTTGCCAAAGCCAAGGTGTTTGCCTAACCTACTTATTAATAGGCACTGCTTTTATGAGCATAGAGCCAGCTGTGTTGGGTTAGCCCAGTTTCCTCCAGCCCAGTGTTACCTGTCTCTAGCAGTAGCCACAGTGCTGCCCAGCAATGAGTATGACAAACCTGTAGCAACTTCTCCAGAGTATTATACCAGTTTTCAGTGACTTCTGGCTCATCTGCACCTGATGTATTGTCTTTTTATTTTATTTGCAGTTTACTGTAATTTGTGTTTAATTTGGGTCTGTACTTCACAGGAGGAGATGCTTAAATCTGGGTGGCGTTAGAAAGTGAGGCTCACAGTCACTGAAAAATTGCATCTCATGTCTGTGTGAGTGCTTCAAGAGGGTACATCCTTCTTAGTGTCCTTCTGCATGAGATATCAGGTCTTTAAGGAAAGAAGACCCCAGCTAACTCATCCATCCCTCTGGGATGTAGCTTGTTCGTGCATATATGAGAGTGGTTGTGCCTTAACAGTCTGGGCTTCAGATAGCTGAGTGCTTTGTCCAGTGCAGAGAAGTAAAGCACTGCCAAGCCATCCGCTGCATTTGACTCCAAACCCATGCCTGGACATTAATTTGCACCCAGTGTGCATGGCAGGCAAGCTTGTGCCTACTCTTCAAACTCAGTACAGAAGTGGCTATGATGACCTGTCTGTCATCAGATCCAGTTATAAGCTGACTTCTTTGCCTTCTGCTGCATCTTCCTCCTTATTACAGAGAGTAAATGAAAATGGCAGTTGGTCATACCATTGCCTGGCACAGGACATACCCAGTCATTCTTATATCCCACAGTACACAGTTGGTAACCTGTGTAAATAACCAGAGGGACTTGAGAGTTGCAACTCATACCTCTCCCAACCAACATTTCCAAGTCTACACATTTTATAAGTTTTTCTTTTGAACACTTATGGTTCGTGCAATTTGCATTTATTCAAAGAATGATTGTCCTATGTTATTGCTGTTCCAAACCTGGCCCAGAATATGAAAGTTCACAAGACTGAAAATAACAACGAAGCCCAGGCACTGAACTTCAAAGGTACAAAGAACTTAGGGAAACAGCTTGTATAAGGAGAGCTTCTTGATATAGTGAAGTCAGTGGTAGTTCTGTTACTGATCTTCAGCAGGGACAGGATTTCATCTCTGCGGCTTCACAGATGCTTAAAATTCAGAAGTACTTTCTTGCTACTTTTGCTGAAGGTCACCACTTACAAGGTTGCTGAGAACATGACCTTTTTAACCTCACTGTAGTTTTTCCACCCCAATGTGAAGTTAGCCAGGAATGAGAGAAAGCTGTGAACTGGGGACAGAAAATTAGATGTCTGAAGTAGAATGGCCTTACTTCACCAGCCTAAACCAGACACCAGGTCTCTCTCCAATGAGCTATAACTACAGAGGGAACTTGAGTGCTCAGTTAGGTCCAATGCTAACTTCTAGAAAGCTTAAGTGAAATGTCATGAATCCCCTCTCGATATAAAAATGGGAAATGTTGTGGGGTTTTTTTTGCTAATAAAATAATATTACTCACTGCTGTTTCCTAATCTGTAGCAGCTAGTGGTACATGTGCATGACTTGAGAGTGGGATCATGCCCACCTTTTTGGAAGTGTTACCTCTTTTCTGCATTTGTTTCCCTGTCCACTGACTGTTTTGACTACAGAGTTGTATACAACTGTAGAGCAAGAGCATCATTTTGACAAGTTCAGTCCTGCTTCTATAAAAGAAAAGTGCAAAGCTTACAGCCCATTCTAGTCCTAAAATAGGTAGGCAGACAACATGCTTGATTTTGAAAAATTATGCTGGAATGATATGAGTGAAGATGATGATGAAAATGTGACATGGGATAATAAAATGAGTAGATGAGACAATAGACCTTTGTCCATTAGAATCTGTGAGGAAGCAGAGGAGGGAGGCAGGTTCAGATGCAAAGTTTGTGGTAATTTTTTTGCCAGATGAGGGTTCTCTATCCATTTCACCTGCTGTGGAATGAAATGGGCCAGATGGGCCCTGGCAAATGAGCTGTACAAATGCTCAACCATTTGTTGTTTTGTTTTTGCAGACTGTCTGTGAGAGAGTGTGGTGATTTGCATGGCTGAGAAGCAGGTCTGACTTGTGCTGTTTGGATGTGTTGAAGTTCCTGCACTGGGCACTGGAGCAGTGACAGGCAGAGGCCATCTGTGTGTTTGTGGGGATGCTTGGCATTAAGGGGAGGTCTGCAGAATGTTCTGTGTCAGGGGTATGAGCCCTCTGGACCCTACAGCATGGGCCTTCTGACCCCGCGCTCCTGGGTGATTCTTCACTGCATTGTACCAGTTTAGAGAAATGCCATCACAGAAGTACTTAGGCCAGTGTTTTTGCTAAGGTCAGAAGAAACTTTGACGTTGCAATGAAGAGCAGAGGAACGGGACACACAGGGGAAGATTTACAGGACTTTTCTCATCTTTAAACATGAAAGTGCAGGGTCTGGACAGACCCTGAGTGAGTTGCCAAACAAACTGCATTTTGCCAGTAATTGTGTGCTGCCCACTGAAATTGATATCTCTGGATGATTTCCCTCTTAGCTGTAGGCTTGGAATTACTTTAATGTGATTTAAGGTCTTCTGGGCTCATTGGGCCTGGTTTTCTTAATTTGTTAAGGAGTTTTTGCCAATGTAAAAGGAAGAGCAACTTCATAGCTTCACCTTGCCACGGGCATTTTATTTATTAAACTTTGATCTCCCAAACACACCTCTGGTGTGTGCTTGTCCAGAATGTACTGTCCTTTGTTCAAGAGGGACCTCTCAGGTTGGTGGTTAACAAAACCACCACTCTCTCCTTACGCAGCCCTCTGGGAAGGCTCAGGCCAGCATTTGCAGACTTGCATCTTTGTGCTTGTTGGTCCGAATTGACGGAAGCTTGTTTATGCAGGGAAGCTGTTAAGATGTGAATTCCCATTGTCATAAACACCTGAATTTGTAACATGCCTTCATGCTGTCCTGATTGGAGGTGGATTTAAGTGTAAGCTTACAGGCTTTTCTGTTGTGAAGCTTGAGTACCCAAGAGCACAACACCTAAATAAAAATTGTATGAGTAAGTCACTTCAGTGCCAGGAAATATTGGTCATTCTTTTATTAAAGTTTGGGAGGTGGTACGGACGTCTGCGACCAACCGTGACAACAGCGTGAGAGACCACACTTCAAAAATGTAATTACCTCCTTCTTGATCTCTCAGCCCTGATTCTCTTTCAGGGTTTAATCCTTGAACCAGTCCAGACAGATGCTCATACATTTCTGTCTCTATCCATTGTACAATTAAGCTAGTGCTGATTGAAGATGCAATAATAGTTAGTCTTGGTCAAGAATGAAAAAGTTGAAGTGAAAAACTTTCAAACTTTGTCATTTTTAAATCTACATTTCAGAATCCTAGTGTTTATACCAGCTGCAGTAATGAGAGCTAATTATGTGCATTGCCCCTCAGGATCTGGAGTAGAGCCTCTCTTTCCATTGACTTATGGTCCTTCCATGCCAGAGGCCCAGAACTATGTCCCAGTTACTTCCAAAACTTCATACCTTCTTTTCCTCCTTCCCTTAGCTCTCTATTCCTACATCTCCCCCCTTCTCCAATCTGAGTCC
>JAVSBS010023845.1:279608-330030 GCA_033124195.1 Coracias cyanogaster | reverse complement strand
CTAGATTCTATGGTCCTGCTTGGCAGGGGAGTTGGACTTGATGATCTCCAGAGGTCCCTTCCAACCCCTAACATTCTGTGATTCTATGATTCTGTGATCTAATAATGGACACCTGTGGTTTCAGAGAATAATTTTTTCAGCTCTTTTCGTTCATGCCCCCAGTCAAGAGTAGTCTTGGAAATATATCTGTCCACTTCTAAAGCCTAGTTAAAAACATGCATGAGGGTGGACCAGCTGCCCTGTCCTGCCTTCATGCTTTGGCTGTGCCTTCTGTTGTGTCTGACCAAGATCAATCAGATGTCTCATGGGTTAGCATAACCAGTTTGCCCTAATGCACCTCCATTTCGCTCTGGTGCAGTTTTTCATCTCTCTTTCAACTAGCAGAAGAGCCAGACAATCCCATTTTGTGAAACAGGTTTACAGCACCTCTAATAAGCTCAGTCTATATTTAACCTGTGGCCTGTTTTCATTGTAACTCAACACAGAAGGAGAACTCCAGCCTCTGTTCCTCTCCTGCTGGTCATTTCTGGAGGCAATCTCAGGGCTGTGAGATTGCCCTGTGGGCTGGGGACAGCTTTTTGGCCTCTGTTGGCACCATCAAGCTCTAGATTCTGATCAGCAAATTCGTAGCATGTTTCTGCCTTGCATGCTTGTCCTATTGGTTTGAAGTCTTGCTTGCCAGTACACTTCAATATAATGTGGTTGCTTCTTAACTATTGCTGAACGTGACAAGCACTGCATACCTGTGCCTTGCAGAGTGCATGGACATCGTTAGCCAGGATGTGCTGCAAAGCCGCCTTCGTGCAGAAATAGCCTCTCTGCCTTCTTTTTTTTTCGGACGCTTAATCAAACTTCCTATCCAGTTAATTTAGGAGCAATTGTTGTTTGTTTTGGTGATTTTTTTTTTTTAGCAGACTCTGTTTTTTTCTGTTGAGAGTGCTTAAGGGAAAGCTTTATGGAGCACATTAATCTGTTGTATTAGTGGGTGTTGAGTCTGTAGTTTTTCACTGCTTAAATTTGTGTGCATTGACGTAAAGCTTGTAAGCCCTAACCACAGTTTGAGGTGCTATGCAAACACATCACAGAGACTGTCCCAGCCACACAGCACTTATCTACTCAGTGTTATGGTTTTGCACATGTGGACCAAATTCTGCTCTTGTACACATGGCAAAAAAATGTCATTGCTTGACTCTAAGAACTGTTGCTTGTCTCAAGTCATTGCATCCTACTTCACACTTGCAGTCAAGACATGCTATTCCTTTCTTCTCAGGGAAGTAGCCAGGTGTGCTGCTTTCCTTTTGTATTCCTTCCCTCTGCCACGACTGTTTTGCCTCCTCTTGCTTGTAGTTTAAATGTTTGAGGCCGTATTTTTAACTTGACTTTTCTAAGGGCTTCTTCTTCCCTGTTTTGTTTTGCAGGCACTAGTTCGGCTTCCTCCTCACATTTCACAGTGTGATGAAGTCTTCAGGTTCTTTGAGGCTCGCCCAGAAGACCTTAACCCTCCAAAAGAGTAAGTGCTGTGATGGTTTTCCAGTGCTGCTCAGTTTGTTTTGATTAGCTGGAAGGAAAAGTTCATTTAGTTTTATTGCTGCTGTAGGTGTGGGAACAGATTTTGTAGCTTTCAAGCACTACCTAGAAAATACCCAGCAATTACGGGCAACCACACTGAGTGTGTGGAGGACAGGGGAGCCAAGCAACCCTCAGACACAATTTTCAGCCATCCTCCACCCACCTTTGCATTGTTTCTTGATGATGGTTCTGATGAGAGAACCTCCCCTGGCTCATGGGTTTTACCTGATAATTATCATGAAGGAGTCATTTAGTTCCCAAAAGCATTGGCTCAGCAGCAGGGGGAAATCCTGTGGGTAAGCACTTGGCTCATAATTAGCAGCTGCTGCTTTAAATGTACTCCTGCCCAGAGATACTTAGTTATCTGAAGGGAGCAAGATTGTGGTCCAGATCCAAAATTGTCTCTGGAGAGTCTATTCTTTCTAAGCAGGAAGCAAAGAAAAGGCTGGGAAAGAATTCCTGTTGAACATGAAACAGAATCGTAGCCTTTACCTTGGAGCAGACAGGCTGATTCATGATGATGCAGTCAGAGTTCAGAGGACTAATGTATCCAGGGAAAGCATTGGTAGAAGGGTATTTACAAGCAACTGTGCTGCCTTGCCTTACATTTCCTTTTCTCCTTCATACTGAATAGGATATATTTCATTGTGCTCCACAATAAGATTTTGACTTGGTCCCATTGTCGTTTGTGCTGTTTTGTAGCACAATTTGAAATGCGATTGCAGGCTGCGTTACCATAATTTGCTTTCTCCGGTGTTTGCACAGCCCATTGGGTAAGGGGTGATGGATGTAAAGTTTTTGGATTTGGGGCACTTCAGCACACGCGAACCTGTAGTTAGCAGAAAGATTTGTGTTGGCGTCAGCTGTTTGTTCCTGTGCTGGTGTAAAGGAGAGAACCAAGGCCTACTCCTGGGCTAGCATTAGCTATTATGGCTTGCTTTCTCTTTTCCCTCCTACAAGTTGTTGAAGGCCTTTTGCTGAGCTCCCTGTTCAATAGCCTTGCAGCAATTTTCAGGTTGTCCATTCGCTTCCCCCCTAGAAAAACAAAAAAGACTAAATGCTCTCAGCCCAAGCCTTGCATCTTATTCCAACCTAGTAATAAGTGTGATTTATTTCCCTGGAAAATGTAGAGCAATAACCTGATTAAATCTCACTTCACTAATGTCTGCAAGACATTAATCTAACTGGGTTTAAACAAATCCTACCTCGTCTTCTGTAAGCAAACAGATCTTAGGGAAGGTGTCTAAGGTTTCTGCTGGGAGTGCTTCACAAAAGATGTATTGTTGAAACTGAAGATTAGTCTCTACAAAAAGATGATGTAAAAGCCAATGGAAACATCTTAGTGTTTTTCTTCTGTGAACTGAGGGGGAAGGGAGGAGATCTGGGGCTCACTGGACCACTGTGTAGGGTCCAGGGGAAGGACACCTCGAGGGCAATTCTCAGCCTCAGCAGTCACTGCAGGAAGGAGCACAATCAGCTAAAGAAATCCCCAATTTATTCCCTCATTTTGCTACTTTGCCAAGCCCCTCCAGAAACACTGAGTCAGTAGTGCCCAAGCCCTATGCATTCAGTCTTTCCTGGATCTCATGACCCTTCTTTCATCTCGCTGGTGCTGGTAGGGGTGTAGCCTGGGGGCAGCATCTAGACTACTCTGATGATTTTATCTATTTCTTCAGCTGTTTCTTTCAACCCTCAGTGCAGAGGTGGTTCATATATTGATATATCATCATAGACATGGATTCAACTGGCTGGGTTAACAAATACTGCCAAGTGAGGGACGCGGCCACCAAGGGATGACAGAATGGAGTTGCTTGTGCTGCCTTCATGTCATCTCTCTGTGCACAATGAGATGCACAGTTTCATAATCACCTGCTCTGTTTTTCTGCAGCAGCTCAGCCTCATAAGACAAAACCTGACCCGGTGTTTAATTAAGTAATTTTCAGGAGTGTAGCATTAATCCCATGGGCTTTTGTGTTGTTGAGCCAAGAGAGTCCATTGAGTTACTACGTGTCCACAAAGCAGTGACTGAGCATGTGCTCCCAGCCAGAAAGACATGGAGGGAGAAGGCACAAAAAGCCTGGTTTACCTCACAGCTGGGATGTGTGGTGAGGTATCTGTGCCTATGCTGAGCCATGACTCGTGATAATAATGCATTTGAAGTAGTTTATTTTGTTACTACTGCAGTAGTTCAGCTGCGAAGCTGTGCCCTTCACTTCTGTTCTTATTGTCCTAAAATAAACCAACACTTCCCTGTAGTCTCTTAGGCGCGTTTACAAATGTGTTCCTGGCTTCTTCCTTAAAACTATTCATCTGCCCTACCCTTGCCTCTCCCTGCTTCTCTGTACTGTCCTCTCCAGGTTATGCCGAGTTTGGCTTTGCAGGCTGCTCCCTACAGGGTCATTTCCTACTCCTGCTGTGCTCTGATTGCCCTCAGTGCTGAGTAACACACAATCTGCTATAATGAAAGCTGGGTTTTCCCAGCACTCTTATAATCCAGCCAATTTGTTTGGTTGGATTGGCACCTTAGGTTTTTTGTTTCCTGTTTTGGTGATGGTCCAGGCTTTTGAGTCCTGTGACAATAGGCAGAAGGTATTCTTTTCAGCCCCATTAAACCTCTTCCAGGTACAGCAGCTTAGAGGCAGATAGCTGGAGAGATGTCTCAAGAAATCACAGCATTTGAACTGGCTGACATTCTCCCAGGCCTGCTCCTGGTGGTGAGGCTAGCTCCAGGTCAGATAGCTCCCAGTAGCAGCTTTCCTTCATGCTGCATGGGAGAGACCATAGGAGGACACCAAATCTCTCCATGGAATAGTCTGGGAGCTCTCTCAGACTGTTTCACATGGTGAAAGCATGGCCTGTGCAAGGGAGCTGGCATGCACTGGGTACACTGGTGTGCAAGGCAGGGTCTGGAGCTCCACTGCCTGTGTTCCTGGGGCAGCTGTTTCTGCTGCTCTTGCTCAGCTCCGCTGATGAGCTGCAGAGAAAGCAAGCTTCAAACCACTAACTCTGGTACAGGAGGAGCATTTTTCAACTGCTTATGTTTATAATATGTGGAATTTTAGTGTTTGAGCGAGTGCATATGTATGTAGGCAAATGGCTGGGCTTTTGTGTCTTTTACCATGCCCGTGTAAGGACCAGATCCTGCATTGCTATGGGAAAAGACACTGTAAGGTAAGAAGGAAGTGCATTTTTATTTATCCATTATTCTAAGTTAAGACACCATGTCACTGAAAACCATTCACTTACTGGATACTTCTGTTAATAATTATAATTAATGATAACTAAGCCAGAGGTGGATTGATTTCAGACTTCTACTGGGGATTTAAATTCAAGGCTAAGGTCAGGCCAGGGCTTATAATCAACAAACAAAATCTCAGAAACCATTTTTTTAATGATTCTTTTTTACTAGAAATAACAGAAATACCCAAAGACTAGGATTAATCAATTAGACATTTCATATGGTTCACTGCTTTTAGGGCTTTTTTGCAGTTAGATTCAAAATATCACAGCCAGTCTACTTGTGAGAGTTTGCTTTTTCTTTCTGGGTCTGGATCCAGTCTAACAAGAGGCAAGGATTCAGTTCTTCAGTATTGTCCCTGCAGAAGTGCAGAGGGGCTCAAATGAAATTTCTGTTTAAACCACTACTGATAATATTAACATCTGAATTTAAAGCAGTATTCAGTATCTGAGAATATTTTTCCTGTAAGAATCATAAAGTGATTCTCAAACAATATGCAAATTCAGGAAAAAGAGGGAACTTACTAGGTATACAACTTTATATGGGGTTAATGCAGAAAATGGACTTACTGCTAAAGGGGCCTTTACTGAAGAACAGAAATGCTTTAGTGTGGGTCTGTAGCCATAAGCTTCACTGGTTGTATCTTCGTCACGTAAATACTGGTGTAACACTCAGATACTTAGATGCCAAGCAGCCACTGTAAAATGGAAGCTGGATTCTTCCTTTATTCTTCACATATTACAAATTTCTGACAAGTAAACTAGCAGAAGGTTGCCAGGGCAATGCAGTGACCATGTTCAGGAAGCATGCTTTAGTTTATGAGTCTACCAGGGTAAAGACAGTTCCCTAATACACTTTTCTCTATCAATAAGCATGACTGTGTTTACACATGACTGTTTTTGTTTTCCAGATGAACTCTGATCTGCCCTATAAAAACAACCCAATTACCTATTGGTAGAGGAGAAAAATTTTTTATCTGTAAAATATCTGTATTTATTCTTATTTGTTTGATATTATGCAAATATTTTATGTTCAATTTCTTCCCTTATATTTGTCTTATGTTTCATCCCTTTAGAACTGTGTTTCCAAATGCATTTGATAGTTTAGTCTCTGAGCAGATGTGCTATGAGGAAAGCTGTATTTCTTGTTTTTGTAATTGTTCTTTCTTACTGGGCTTACAGTACAGGTATTTTTCTTATCATCTGGGAATGTGGTCAGCACTATTTTATGACAATTGGTATTAAAGTCTGCACTTAGCTGTGGTATTGTGACTGCTGAATGCACACATTTTATTAGTGAAATCCATTCCACTCGAGAGATGCAGAATGGAATTAATTTTCCTAAGAAATGCAAAATAAAAAAAAAAAAGGAAGTTTTATTTTTGTGTGATTTATCAGCTGGGAAGTAAATTGTAAAAGAGAGCAAGAAAAGCTCTGGATAGTGATGGTGGCAGGATAAGGCAGTTAAGACTGTTCTGAAGGGAAGAAAAAGTTGGTATTTTAAAGGAATGACTTAATTACATTCATTTAGGCAGCCAAGGATGAAATAACTTGTTAGGGCTGAGTTTGCCGATAGCCTGGCTTGGCTACCCCTAATTAGTGATCCAGGTCCCACTGATTTCAGTAGGAATTAGGTACCATGGCTCTTTGAGCACCTGGGTGTAGCAGAGCACCTGTGTTTAGTTTTTCAAATGTGCCTGTTTTAGGGATCTATATACTAGAAATATTTGGCCTCAACACCTAAATTTGTCATGAAAATGGTTTTTTGGCTTCTAAATTGTAGAAGTGTTTTACAATATCCTGCTCATAGTGTGGAATTGCCATAAATCTGTGGCTGAGAGGTCAGACTGCCTTGTGCCCCAGAAACAGAGGAGTGAAGTGTGGCTGATTCCCAGTTGTGCACCTTCTGACCCAGAGAGCAGGAGCTCAGTCTCTGGGACCCGGCCATTGTCAGATGGGGCTCTAGATACCCTGACAGTGTATGCTGCCCTTCATCAAAGCCTATTATCATGGCCTTTGGGAAGGTCTTTCTTGGAGATTGTTATCTTAAATAAACTAAGCCAATGCAGGGATGAAGGCGTCTCTAGGAATGGAATAAAAGTAACAGATGTATTACTTGTCCTCTTCTTTAGTTTCACATGGGACATTCTCTCTTTTTTGCAACATATGAATGATTTGGGCTGGAATATCAAATGGAGGATATTGGAGTGTGCTACTGGCTGCAGCAGAGGTGATTCCAGAAAATAACTCAACCTTCCTGAGAGAAGATTTGCATCTTCCTGCTACTCATCCAGACAATGAAAAAAGAAATTATATGTAGATAAGCATCAAACCATAAACCTGGGGAAAACAGAAAGCGTGTTAAATGAAATAGGTTCAGCAACCACAAAAAAAAGATGCTGAAGAATAGCAGTTGGAACAGCATGTGTTACTGCTGTTCCTGTACAGCAAGAGCTTTTATTCCTTACCTTACATTAGGATTTGTTCATGCTTTTTAGGTCTGACTGTGAAAGGCCACAGGGCTGAGAGGAGCAAAGGTAGTTTAATGTGCTGACACTTGGTACTGGCAGCTAAGTCTACAGGAATAGCTTTTGCCTGGATTAGTTATGAGCATGCTGCAGGGTTTAGAAGTGGCATGCTGTCACTGGCACGGGATGGATTAAGAATAACCAGACTTATCTGAAATCCATCAGAATGTGTGCCAACACCCTGCTGCTTCAGCAGTGGCACCAAACACTGCCTTGCTGGGACAATCACAACGACAGGGCTAGTAAAAGTTTACTGTTTATGAGCATAAGTTCAAGATTTTTTTTTTCTTTCTCTGTAGAAGAATTGGGACTGGACAGGTGTTTTGAAATATGGAGATGTTGTCTTTAAAAATGCCAGGCCTGTTGGCTTGAGTGCCTTTTTCCTGTCCAGTAATTTTTGTTCATATCCTAAAGGAACAATCACTGATTGTTATCTTTTGCTGATAATTTGCCAATGCCTATTTTGTAGGTTAGAAAGTAATAGTTTGCTTAATGTTTAACTTAACCCATAAAATTCCTTCCTTCCAGAGAAGAGACATTTAGTGGTTAATGCAGGGGATTGGGAAATCTGCTCCTTACTGTCGGATGGATTTATTTGGTGCAGTATGATTGCAGAGGTATGGTTTCAGAGATTTGCTACGAGGATTTGATTCTAGGAAAGAAATCCTGTTCCTTCCATAATGTAATTCTAGAAATGACCAGTTAAAAAATAATTTGTTTTAAAAATAATCAGTCAGTGTTGGAAGAAACATTACTTCCAAAATCTGTCAGGAAAGCCTGTGCTGCTGGTGCTTCTATATGCAAAACCAGTTAGGGATCCAAAAGAACGGAATTATTAATCTAACAGTGGGGAAAAACTGAGCTAATGAGGCAGGATTGGAGCAGAACCAAAGTAACTGGATTCAGAGCTTATCAAGCTGCTTGTGAAGGATTTAGGGTAACAATTATCCTTGAGCCCTCACTTCTAGAATATTTGGCTCGGTGCCACAGGATCTTCTGAAAGTCTCTTTTTAAAGACTGGTGATGCTTGGTTTGATGCTCCAGAATAAGGGCAGCCCATAAGGTTGAATGTCCTGTGCTGATAAACACAAGAGAGATCTTTAGGTCCACACAGAAGAGAAGCATCCAGTCCTGCTGTACTCTGTGGATTAGCCTGGCACTGAGGAAAGGAAGAGGGATGGGGACTTCCTCTTCTTAACTGGATTTCTTGTTCTGGTGAGCCCCTGCTAGCAGGTATCTGTCACCATTGACTCATGACTTGAAGGCAGGAGGAGGTGGGGTGGAGTTTTCTTTCCACTGACATGACAATTGAATTTTGCCTGTCTTGTCCTCCCTCTGTCACGTCTCTGAAAAACAAGAATAGGCAGCTTATGTTACAAACATAATTATATAATGGAGAAGAATCCAGCTTGTCATTGCTATGTCTATATTTAATATGGTTGCACTATTGCTTAAGGAAGGCTTTTTTCCACTCTGAAGAGGAGGGCACTCAGGACAGATGTGCTCAATGGGGTGTTTGCTGCCACGGTGAGAAATTATCCCCCAGTGGCGCCTGGGGTCAGATGGGACTTTTCAGTGCTCTGCACTTCATACTGTTGTTTGCTATGTAATTTTGACATTGCTTGTCTGGACAGACCCTTTATTTTTAATGCTATCAAGGATCAGTAGCCTCACTGGTTATAAAAAGAGCATTTTGCTCTTGTACATGTGCCTAGTGCAACCCTATATGCAATTCTGAAATGGTTGGGGGCAATGTAAGACATCCTGTTAAATTTGATAGGGTTTTATCAGGCTGTACTGTATGTTACAAGGAATGGCATTGCTTAAAATGTGCTTTAATACTGTTGACCACAGGCCAGGTGGAGTTGACATATCACATTTAAGGTGGAGTACTTCTGTCTAAACACCAGGAAACAGAGGTGATGTTTCTTGGTAAACAGGACTTTGAACTTTGAGAGTCTCTGGTACTGCCCTTAGCATCCAGCAGTTGCCACTGAAGAGAGAGGAGAGAGCATGAGCAATCCAAGAGTTCTGAACAACAGGTAAAGCAAGTCAGGTCTCTTTGGAGAGGCACCACCTCCTGCTTTGAGATAGGAGAAGAGCTGAGCTTCCTTTCTGACTTGGCTGTATCATAACAGCACGTTAGACAATTATTGTTTGGTGCACCTAGCTTCACCTATTCACCCCAAAGGATTCGTGCTGGAAATGCATTTCATTACATACACAGGGCTTGGTAGTTTGTGTCTACAGAGTTTTGCATTCAGCTCCCAATTCTGTTGCTGTTTTAAATCTTGCTTGTAGCAAGCAAAACACCATTTGTGGCGGTGGGGAACTGTCCCGTGGAGTGCTGCACACGTCTGAGATGATATGTTTTCCTCTGTCCTTCTGTCTCTTGAGGAATGGGGTGCCTTCTGTAGGACTTCAGATACATAAAAAATACCAGACCTCAAGTGGCTCTGGCTGTAGGAGACATAGTGATCTATTGGTAGATTCATTTCCACTCTTTCCATCTTCTTGACTTGTGTGCAGCTGACTGTCTTTCATGGGTGCTGTTCCCAGAAACACAAGCAGAGGATCAAATAACAACATGTTTTGACTCCAAACTCTGGAGTGACTTATCGTGTTATCAAAGCTTTTGATTTAATTGAAATTTCACAGATAACCCTAGGCCTGCTTTTAAGTGCAGACTCAAGAGCCAGTGGGAATTCAATTAACCCCCCCCTTTAATGCTTGCATTTTGTTTGGGAAGTTTAGGGAAAGGATTTGCTACTGCTTATCTCTAGCTAGAGCTGTGTGTCTGGATTCAAATTCAAAGATGCACTTTGTCTTTGGGCCACTTTCTTTTTCCAGTTATGCCAGAGTTTGACTGGAACAACCCTGCTGACAGTAATGGACTATTCGAGATTTACGCTGATGTAAGGATTGCAGAATTTGTTGTGTTAGAAGTAGAATTCTTTCCTTGTTTCCATTCACATCTCTTAAAACAATTGGCCTAAGCTCAGGAAAGATGTTCGTTTAAACAGACCTCAGATATATTCTGAATAGAGGATTGACTGTGGCTTTGCAATACTTCAGTCTAATATAATAAATGCTGGTTATTTGCTGGGTTCTTGCAAGCTGTATTTGCTTCCCAGCTCCAAGGAGTTTTAATAGCCACTACAGTAATGCTGACTGCAGTGCACTGTGGTGAACCTCAGAACATTGTGTATGTCTGATTACATTTGCTTTCAATTACAGTCTTGTGGGTTTGAAAAATAAGAGCAGTTCAGGCTCATTTGGGAACCACTGCAAAAAATCACTAGTAACCTGAGATACCTAGTGCTTAAAAATGTAAAAGAAGAAAATGTTGAATGTCAGGGGCCAAAAAATGTCTCTCTTGCTTTATGAGAAGAGAACCATTGCAACAATGTGATGGCAGGGGCACCATATCTAACAGATAAACTTTTTCCTTTCCTATCCCAGCATGCTGGGAATGAAGTGTGAATGACTCCTACCAGAGACAGCCTTCATCAGACACTTGGAGCTGTCCTGGTTCACTAGTGAATTAGCAATGTTGCCATGTTTGTTGCTTCCATTGAATAGGTTGCTGGCCTCAGTCCTTTTTCTAACGATTAGAACCACACCAACATTGTCCTCTCTTGCTAGGGAGCTGTAGAGTTCTTGAGGATGCTAAGAATAAAATAACCTTCATTTCATCAAAGTGCACTATTTTGTGGAGATGTTGATTATCCTCTATATCTGGCTAAGAGACAAGCTTTATTTTCATGAAAATGTTTTAGCAAAAATGAACCTGTCAGTTCCTGTTGAAATGTAGTCCCCAAACCCAGAATTTGGATAGTTTTCATCAGCCCTCCTGAGCAGCAGAATGGCTGCAGGGTGAACAGACGTGTACAGAGACATATGGCAGATGGCTTTGCAGGTGATCCCTTCTGTAGTAATGGTGTTCAGGTCTCTGGGTGCTGTGTGGTTGGGACTTGATCTCCCATTCGTGGTGCTGTGGTGTACCTGGTCCTGCCTACTTAAAGCCCTTGCTCTGGCAGCGGGCAGCTCTGGGAGAGCATCAGTTGCGTGGCCAATTCCTTCCTCCCCTGCCAGCATCTATCCAGCTAAGAAAGGGCTCATGAATACATTAAGGGCAAGCCCTGGTGCAACACTTGTTTGAGGTGTTAAGAATATTTGCTAAATAAAAGAGGAGCAGGGAGGTTTTCACTGTGAAAAAGGCCAGCCATGGCACTGTGATACCAGCAATGGTACAGTGAATTTTCACCCAGGTGCAAAGAATGATTTCAGCTATTCTGAACTTAGGATCAGCAGGTGGTGTGTAAGGCTGGTCATCAACCCCCTGAAAATATGGGCAAAAGCAAACAAGGTATGCAGACTGAGTAACTGGGGTAGCTTTTACTCTGTAGTGGGGAGCAGTACATGTTGACAATGTTCTGCATTTCTTCTTACAGGATGGGATGTTTTAGCAATACAGGTCCCAGATTTGGGGAAGCATGTGGGTAACAAAACTGAGTGCTTTCCTTTCTGTGGTCCCAGTAATAAGATTAATCGGCTTGCACATAACCTCTACAGTCCCTGTAGCCAGGGATTGGGTGCTGACCTGGTGCTGAGGCATCTTTCTATGTCTGGATTAGTCCCTTCACGTCCATACATACCTTTATAGTGAAGCTAAGGGTCAAGGGCAACTAGAGAAAGCTGCAAGAGTCATTCACATCCCTGCAAACAGCTTTAAAGTCTTCCAGCAAGAGGTCAGTGGAAGAGTGTCTTATTGTTTGCTGAGTTGTCTCAATGCACAAAGCAGGGCTCTGTTGGGCATGCACTAACAATGTTATTAATGTTCATGATGCATCAGTGTCATCCCCTGAGGGGAGGAGGAACCCCCAGTGGCTGAATTGCACAGGCCATACCAGCTAATGAGATGCTTTTCTTGCCAGGCCTGACAAATAAGCTTCTGTTAATCTTCATTGTTATAATTTTCATGCTCATCTGTGTGTATGGGAGGGAGTTGTTTTACAGCTGCGTGGCTGAGGGATGTCAGGGTGACCCATGCTAGCTAGCAAGCAGGCTCTGACGGTGAGCTAGGACTTTAAGAAGAGGCAGACATTCAGCAGAAGCCTTGAATCCCTTCAATAAAGTGGTATGTCGGAGTGAGTAGCTGCAAGAAGTAGGAGTTCTGCAGAGGACAGAGATAAAAGGAGGCTTTCAGGCAGGAGAGAGGATTCCTGCCTTTTCCAGATGTAGCATTTGCATTTGGAGAAGGAGAACTGCCAAAACACTGGCAGATGAAGGATGCTTTGTGGTGCTTCCAGCCTATGAAAAAACAGAGTACTTTGAAAGTTAGGTGCTTTTGGATTATTAGGCAAGGGATAAAATAGGCATTTTCCTATTTTATTCCCTTCCCCCCTCCTCTTATGGAAGGCTAGTCTCCAGTGCATTTATGTAATTACTACCTTTTTTTCATCCTTCTGTCTGCTTTCTCTTAAGGCTTTTTAAAAAATATGCTCTTGCCTCAATCATTCAGCATCCTCATAAATCAGAAAATGTTGTCCATGCAGATTTAAGATAAGTGGTTTATATTTAATTTTTTAGTTGACAGGCATATAAACTAATGAGCCCTAGTTTACTGCCCAGTAAGTCCAGAACCCTGGCAGGACAAATAATGTTTGTGAGAGAAGATTGAATTAATATCAGCAAACAGAATTTTTGCCTTTACCAAACAAATGTTACTTTCTGCTTTTCTACTTTTTTGTCTATTCTAACATGTGCTCAGAAAATCTCCAGTCTTCTCTCCATTTCAGATAAATTCAGTTCAGATATACTTACATGGCAGGGAGCATTTTAAGTAGAAGATGTGACTATCAGTTAAGAGAGCGCTGACCCAAAATAGACCATTTAGCAGCTTGGGACGCTAATGGTCCTTTGCAAGTTCCCTGAAGAAGTCTTGTCAATCATGTCTCCTTCTTCTTTTAAGACTATTTGCAAAACATCAAAGCAAATTCCAGATTTAGAATGAAGTAGGACAGAGCCCTACAGGGACACATGTCAAAAACATTTCACTCTAGCATAATGCAGCTAGATAACATTGAACTTGCTGTCAGCCTCATCATGAGAGTGGCCTTCCTCCTCCAAACATTTATGTATGAAGGTAATTTTCTACAGAGTGAATAACTGTATTGAATTCAACAGGAGCAGATGTGCACCCAAAGTTATTTGAGTGTATATTCATGTGTGTGTTTGTTTGATGGGAGTGAAAAATGCTGGAGAGGGCTTTGATAAAAGGTGGTTCGTTCATCAGTAACCCCCTCTGCAAAGCATATTAAGTCTTCTCTCTTGCTTAGAGATGGACATGTATGGAGTACATGCACACAGGCTTTGGGCCCAACACAACAAATGTAACTTTAATAAAATCACTAACTTTCAAGGGATGAGGGTAAGTAATATCTATTCTTGGAGACTCCTAAACACAGCCTCCACACAGCAAAGCCAGCAGAGAGGCTCAACTGACCTGAATATTTAGAGTTATTATCTAGCAGATAATTTGTGTGTGCCTTGAATGTACTTTTTATGCATAAACTCTTACTAATATTTCATAAAGAAAACCAAAAAGAACTTGGAAGCAATTAAGTATGTATACTCACCTGTGTCTTTGAGGCGACCTTTTAATTGTGTAGCTGTAAAACTGATGGAGCACCAGTACAGTCTCCATAACAGAATGTGGCTGCTCTGAGACAAAGCAGTAAGCACAAGGCTGTGCAGAATGCTTTTCTGTGGCTGTGCTTGCTGCAGAATCCTGTCAGATACTGTTTTCGCAATGGTTTGTTCACTTCAGCTAGCACTTGCTCCACAATCAGAAGGAATTCAGCCATCAAACAGCGTTTGGCAGGTCTCGCTCCAGTATAAAGGACTAGGTCATTGTAAGTGGTCTAGTGAGTGTTGTAGGCAATTGAATTATAATCTCCTATTTTACGTACATAAATCTTTTACTGGACATTTTTTAATGGTGCTTTGTTCTTTCCTCTTGCTTTCTTTTTACTTTCTTACCATCCCTAACTGCATCAGCTTCTCCGCCTCATATTGACATATCTTTTCTTGTGTCACATTTAACTATCTCTGGGTTTTTTCATTACCCTTACAGCTCTTGGATATTGCTTTCTTCCTTCTGAAGATGTTCTGTCCTGCTTCCCCAGCATTGCTACACTCATTTCTATTTGTCCCACTGGTACTCTGTATGTTGGCTTTGTTTACTCTCTGATGTATTTCTTCCATCACTTTCTCTCATTCCCATATCTTTTCATCCCAAATCCCACATAAGAGATAACAGAGGGATGATAGGAGTGTCCTGGACACCAGCAAGATCCTGAGGCTGAGGATAAGCATGCCCTCATTACCTAGCAGAAGTTGCCTGATTGCTGGATTTGCTGCCAGCATAGACTATAGCCAGGACAGGCCAGTCTGGGGCCACAACAGAAAGTGGGAGTAAACCCTATGCCACACATACATTGTGCTGGCAAGGGTCTACTTCCACCTGTACTGGTGACCCTGATTACTAACACTCTGCAACATGGGGAAATCTGCTCTTTTGCCCCACTAAAGGTCTTGTGCTGGTTCGTAATCTTTAATTTTTGTAGAAGTTTTCTCTGTGGTCTGCCAAGCATAAATTCATCCTCTCTTGCCTGAAGTTACTGGGTAATTAACCTTCCACGGTGGGTAAGGCAGGCTCGGTTTTCAGGCCTAGAGAGCTATGAGCTAACCTGTAGCACTGCTGAACCTTTTCTCTCTCCTCTACTTCTTCATTTTCCCATGACCTTAGGAAAAAAAAAATCCACACTTCATAGGTCTTTTTTTTTCTAAGTCACATTTTATGGAACACAGTTTTAATACTGTACGGTGCGTGTTTAATGATGTCCATATGGGTTTGTGGGTACAGGAATTAAATACATAACGGTTCACGATGACATAACACGGAAATGCAACTCCCGCAGTGCTGGTGTGTAGGCTGTAAAGGGTTATTAATAAAAATGAAGGTTTTAAATAGAAAACAAGCTTAGCAGCACCGTTTTGGCCTCAGGCCCATCTCTGAGTGATGGAAAAAAAAGAGGCTGGAATATATGGTCTTTCCTCAATACATGAAAATAAATATATTTTACCACCATCCCCTGCTAAATGCTTCAGAGAGAAAGCTGCAGGCCTGGTGCATGGCATCTCTCTTCAGTCAGAGCCTGAGCTCAGGGAGGTCTGGAGGGGATATTTCAGCAGGGTGCAGGACACATCAAACAAATACTAAGGGGGAGATTGATGACTTAGATTATTAAAACAGGGTAAGGCCACAATGTTTTGATTGGCAAAACTTTTTAACAGTCGGACATCAGTGTTTCAGAAGAGCAAACCACTCTGTTTGTGGGTAAGCCAGGAAAATAACAACTCACACAGTTTGGGGGAATGACCTCAAGGAAATCCCATCCCATCTTGCAACCAGAGTTGCTGCATCAGTAAGCTAAGGAAATTACATAACGTGCCTATTAATATTATAGACAAACAAAAGCAAATTTATTCTTCTGTGTTTAGCCTTGTCCTATCTGCTGTTGCCCCAAACCTTTTGTTTTAAGTCTTCAGAATAAAAGAGACAGCAGTGGATGATGTGCTGAGCATCTCCCTCTGAAGATGCTGTGTCTGAGACATCTCTCACTGATTTTCCACTGGATGTTAGTAACTGTATGGACGGCACCAGCGCAAATTGAATGTGGTCCTTCTCGTGGCTAGTTCTTTACCCAATGTTTTTGCTGGAGTTTGAGATGATCCCAGAGCAAAACATGTAGATCTAAACACACCCAAACTAACTCTAGTGTCCGTGGCTTGGAATTTTCCATGTTGAGGGCATATCTAAATTACCTCCAAGCCGTAGTCTAGGACAAGGTTAATGCTTCACAGCAGTTGCATGAGCATCAGGACATACCAGAACTAAAAGTGACCCTGTCCTGGTTTCTGTGTTGTGAAATCCTGGTACTCCAGCAGTCTCCCTCTGTTCCTCCTGCATTTCCTGCTCTATCTGCTCATGTTCTTAAGCTCCAGCACTCACCTCAGCCCATCCTCACACCCTTGAATCCCAGCTGATGGCTTTCCCCAGCAGCCAGCCATGGAGAAGGCAGGGGGAATGCAGGAGGAATAAGAGTTTTCTGCTTTATCTGATGCTGTCTGGGGTAAATTCTCACCATCTGCTAGTTCCTTGGTGCCTCCAGCTGTTGTTTGTTGCAAGACACAGATGTTAGCTCAGTGGCTTCTGTCTGACCACCAGACACTTCAGCAGAGGAGAACTTGGCCCATTGTATGGAATTGCAATTCATGCTGACTACATGGCATTGCATTTTTTCCCACCTGACCATAGCCAGGGACAGTGAACAGAAATGTGAGAACTTGGGACAAAATACTCTCCCTGCATGCCTCGTCCTGTGCTGCTATGTTCACCCTTCAACCTCCTGGCTTGAAACCAAGATCCTCCTCTAAAAATTGGTTAGAAAAACTGCTCCTTATTTGTGTTCTGCTGGAGACATGGCTGGGCTCTGCCACACAGGGCATGGTTCCACCCCCTGCTCCCATATTCTGGGTCATCTCAGGCACACCTAAAGCTTTAGGAAAGCGATATATATATTTTTCTAAATTTATTTGTGCTGACATATGTCAGTAGTTTGTCTACTGAAATACATCTGTTCAAAAATAGGTATTATGTCCCTTTAAATAGCACAAACCGCATGGGAATGGGATTATTTTTATCCCTAGCTGCCTATAATCTAACTTTTTTCTTTTTTCAGTGAAGCCAAAATCTTCCCAGGGATAGTTCCTAAGAATAATACTGAAAAGAAAGCATCATGTGGATCATACAGTAGTAGTAATGGCAGTGGTACTGCATTGCCCTTCTGTAGAGCTACCTCACCATAGACCTTGAGGTACAGTCCAAACATGAACCCACTCTCTCAGCTTGACTGTGAAATACAGGTTTTATTTTAGAACAAGGGAAGCAAAAGCATGAAAGTGGTTTTGAAAGGTCACCAAAGGCAGGAACAAGAGCCAGAAGGTCTGAATTTCAGCTTCCTGTTGTGATTCTCAGCATACTTTCAGTTATTTGCCTTTGTGAGCACCGCTAGCGTAGTTTGGCTTGTTGATATGCAACTCCCTGGATCTGCAGAAGTGAGTCAACTTCCATATCAATTTCTGGAAAATGCTGTATTTGAAGAAAATGCAGCAAAGAAACATTGAACTAATTTGCCCTAGGTTACTGTAGGATTCAGGATACCCTTAAATTCTCTGCTTTGACCACTGGCCCCCTAGACCTCCAAATAAACACACACGTCCTGAGATGAACAGCAGATACCTGTGCAGAAGAGACAGAAAGACCAGTCCATTCTTCTTCATATGCTGGGACAGCATGGAGAGCAGGGTGGGCTGTGATGTGGATGAAGCATCTGCTCTCATGCACAGACTCTACCCCATGGCAGTTTTGGAAAGGGTCAGTGTGAGCATGGAGGAAGGCTGATGATTTCCTGGGTCTCCATCTTCCTCCTCAACCAAATCTGTGTAAGTACTGGGAGCGCAGTCTGCTGTAGAAGAATAAATTGCTCAGGAGCCTACACTCTGTTTCAGCTCCCAGCACTTTGGTCCAGTTGGAGCTGCAGGCTCAGCTTGCTGTGATACTTGGCCAGATTATTCCATTTGCAAATCCTTGTTCAGAGTCAGCCCTGGGTGTTTCTTGATGCTCTCCACTGCTCCACCTGCTCTCCATTGCAGCTGCCTCCTCTACTCTATGTCCTCCATATCCCTTACTGTGGTGTTTGCTGATGGTAACTTGTTTTGGAGATGACCCCAGCCCCACAGGGCTGGTTGCACAGTGAGGCTTCTCTGGGGCCGTTTGAGCAGTCAGGCAGGCTGTGTAGTTTTGAGCTTTAGCAGAGCTTTCCTGGTCTGAGTTACCTTCCCAAGCGAGTGGAAGAGGGATGTGTCAAAAGTGCATTGCCCTTCCTGCTGGCTTTGTTCTCTCCCTGCCTGCCCTGTCCTGTGTTTTCCATCCCTAACTCTTATGCCTGTTGACTTGTGAGCTAATAAGAGCACATCTGCCTTGGATAGACCTTTAACTGCCTGACCTCCCCCTCAGGAGCTACTAAGACTTTCCATTGGTGCGTGCTCTGTTACCCACGCCATCCCGGCCCTTGCTTCAATGCATCTTTTCCTCCCACAGGACCCTTTACTACTCCATGCCTCCTCACTAGATTTTGCAGTCACCAAATATGTGGTCTTTCAGCAGTTAATAGCATGGAGCAATCTGACTGGAGGCCTCTTGCATGGTCCTCCTCTGTGGCCGTTTGTGCTGAAGATAGACCTTGTCCTACGCAAAGCCTTTCCTGAGTATGCTTGTGCCAGTGGGTGAGAGAATGCGCCCTTGCATGTAGCTTTTGTTCTCAGTGCACAACCCACCTCCCAGAGCAGCAGATAAACACAAACATCTTTTCTCTGCGGTTCTCTAAGCAAAGCAGAGCAGTGCTTCTGAGACGGTTCTTTAACAGCAAGGGCATCTTCACGTCCTAAGCCTCATGTAAGTAAATCTGTCATCATGCTTCAGCCTTCCTTTTGTATAACTTTATGTAGCAGCTCATCTTAAACTTGTAAAAACATTTGCTGGGCTTTTATGTGTGGGAGGTGGGCAACTCCTTCCATGCATTGCCAGCTAATCCATAATACTCTGCTTTATCATAACAAATGAGGCAGGTTTCTCAAAAGCAGTATCTTGTGCTGTTCTTTTATCTCTTTCCTTTTGCGTTAAGTCTGGAGATGGGGTTCTGCCCTGGATGCATTTTAGAGCACAAAATGCGGAGCCAGGACTCCTGGCTTCTGTCTTGAGCACTGGATGCTCACGGCTGTACTAAACCCTGCTTGTGCAGTACCTTTGTGAACAGAAAGGGGCTGTAGGTATGCAAAATACTGTGTTTAGCCATAGGTATTATTAAATGTAGAGGAGAAAAGAAAAAAAAGTGTCACAAAATGCCCAAGAAATCAGGAAACTGGAACTGTTTCAACTGTTCTTCACCTTGGGAAATAGAGGAACTTTAACATCCCACCAGTGCTGCACTATACTGAAGTGCTTTGTACAAATGAAAGCTCAAGGTTTTTTGCAGATTCTTGGGACAAAATGTTTTACACCCCCTGGGATCCATCTTCATTTCACACCTCTTCTGTTGAGCCATCACATCCTCTCTTCCAGCCTGGTAGGTGGCACAGGAGATACCACATCATCCCTGTGGAGGAAGATTAGCACAAATCTCAGAATTTGGCTCTCTTTCTGCAGCAGAGTTTATCTTCCCTTTAATGGAAATTAAGTGTCAAATCTTTTCGTCTTTTCCTCTTTCTCAGTTTTATTGTGTGCTCTGGGGTGAAGTTTTGCTGTACTACATTTATTTCTCCTTGCCAAGACCTTCTTTATGGCCTTGATTTAAACTAAGTCCAATCAGACACAGTGGAAGGCCATCATATTCCAGAGCTGGGGATGGGCTTCAGGGCTGTTTATCTTTTTCCAAGGATAACAGCACATTCATGTTTCTATTGTGCGTATATCTTGGGCTTACACGAAAACTTAAGGATCTCATTCTGGTGGGTCATGCTGGCAGGTATCCAAACCCCGTAAATCTGGTCACTGTGCTTTTTTTCCAAATGTTTATTGGGCTGTTTAAGCTTTTATGGGCTCTTGTGCATATTACATATGGTCTGAATAAATGTAATGCAATATTACTATGCTTAGCTGAGATGAACCTCCAAGGGGATCGTTAGAGCTGGGGCAGCAGTTGCTGACATTTGGAGATGAGTTTCTTGGTTGAGCTTTCCAGGGTTGGTGGCTTCAGCCCTGTTCTGTTGGTTTTTAAATGTCCCTTGATCTGAGGTTGCAGAAGTGGAAATAAGAAGCAAAGAGTTGCAACTTCTTGGATCCAGTCCAGGATTCTTGCAGCAAAATCTCCCCTTTCTGAAACTCTAATAAAAAAGAATTGGATTTTGCATGTATTTGCTGTATTTCCTCTATGCTGCTGCTGTGGCAAGGTCTGCTCTGGTGCCAGTGGGACTCAGGAGAAGCCTTTAAGGAATCAGTGGATACATAGTGGGGCAAAAGTCACCTGTGCCACTGTAAATAAGGAAGCACCTACAGACTCCGCCCAAGAGCCAAGGCTTGGTTACTCCTTCAGACAGATGGCAAAGAGGATACTCCCTCCCTTTCCAAGGCTGCAGCTTCCCTTTGATCCTGGAGATCAAACATGAGTCAGCCAGACTCCAGTGGGTGGAAGCAGAGGCAGGAACAGGCACATACAGGACTTGTGTCTGAGGGATGGTGGTGTGAAAATGGTACCTGGCCCAGGCCACGTCTCCCTCTTGTGTTGTAGCCCTGGCAGCGTGCAGGGAGCTTGCATGCCACTGGGAGAGAGCCAAAGTCCTGCTGCTTTGATCCTTGTTCTCTTCTGTCCCAACTGGATTGAGGAAAGAAACTGCAGAGAAAAACCAGCCGGGCTCTAGCCAGCCCTTACAGCTGTAAAAGCAGCCAAGCCAAGACCTTGGAACCTTCAGAAAATGTCCTGTAGTTCAGCTATGAGATTTGCTTCACTTGGCCAGTTGGCCTTCTGCTCTAAGCTATCCTTCTAGCACCGTTACGTCACTTCTACCACTAACCACACTGTCCCCAGAAAAACAGGGGCCTGCAGTTGAGCTTGCTGCCAGCACTGGCTTTCTTCAGCTTGGGCTCTCTGCTCCCTCGCCCCTGCCCTGTCCGGCTATTCAGATTGCAAATTTTGGGGCAGCAGTCAGCAGGTTTGTGTTTCTGCAGAAGATGTACAGGCTCCTGTTTGGGTTGGCCATTATGGCTCATGTAGCGTATACCATCAATAATTGCTGTCTGCTGGGGGACATGCTGAAATAGCAGAGGCTTCACAGAGGCATAGGAAAGGGATGAAGGAGGCAGGTGGAGATGGGACTGGGAGGGATAGGGGGAGGGCCAGAAGCACTGGGAATCTGAAGTGGTCCTTTGCCTCTGGAGAGTTGAATCTGACACTGCAAAATCTGTTCTAATTACTTTTTACTTCTTAGTTTGTTTTTTTCTTGAGACTAAAATTCAGATATCTTTTCTATGTTGGCTCAAATGTTGCACCAGTGGAAAAACAGGTAAAAAATACAGAAGTGGAGAAAATGTGCCTTTGAAGCTGGAGGTAGAGTATTTGTGGCTATAAAAATGCATGGTTTTCTCTTCATCCCCTGTTGCTTCAGGTTGAGGATTAAAATGTGGGTTACTGCTGGCTATGCTGAGATAGGAGTGAAACCTCAAGTAACTACTGTGACTACATGTACAGAATTTCTTTTGCTCCATACCAGGTGCTGGATGCCACATGCAGGGGGAAGGAGTGACAGCACATACTGCAACTCACACCAGTGTGGAAGTGTTAATGTGCTGGACCGTGATCCTTATGAGCATGGGGACATGGAACAATATTGCAGTGTTTGAACACCTAAAAAAAGCAAGAGATGGAAAGAAGTTATCTGTTGGGCTTGACAGGACCTTTTGAGCAATTTTTTCTCTGCATAGAGATTTTTCCTATGACCTCTAAAAGCTGAATACATTTGGTGCAAGGTCATTTATGGAAGCAGTCTCTTCTGTGCCCTCCTTTCTTTGACCTTGAGGCTATTAACATCTCTTGGGTCAAACAGAGACACGGGAAGGATGAATGTAAACAATGGGTAGCACTAACACTCTGGTTGTGATAGGCTACAGCTTGCATGATGCTGACAGGTTCATTTGCCCTGGCTAGTTGAACTGGGGAAATAATAATGGGAAATAATAGGAAAATAATTATTCTGACATGTAAATGGCCTGCCCAACCCATCATGCACCTGAAATTCTCCCTGTGCCTTGTTGTGAGGATTTTCCTTGGGCTGCGGTGAGGGAGAGGCTGTGAACCACCTCCCCATGGAACACCAGCAAAGTCTAGCGCTTGGGGAAGACCCTGCAACAAACTTCTGGTTCCTGCTGCAAGGGCAGCCGTGTGGTGCTTGGCACAGTGAGCAACCTCTTAAGGGTTGTATAATGTTACAGGGCAGACACCATGTTCAATGTTGATGTCACTGAGTTACCCTGGGGATACATCAGTCCTTAGGTTTTTGTGGAGGTAGGAGGTGGGGCAACTTATTAGTCAGCTTTGCACAAAGCTGTGACGTGCATCCTGCTTTCCATTGCTGCACTTCTGTTGTTGGTGGCGCTGCTTTGACCTGCAGGAAGGGTTTGAACCTGCCTGTGCAGAGCTCACAGAAACAGAGACATTTCAAAGTGCTGACTTGGCAGCTCAGAAACCAGGGTTTCTTCACTTCAGGATGTTAGGTCTGAATAGAGCCTGGGGTGTGTAACAGCGTGCAGAACTAGGGGACACCTTGAAAGATTTCCATATTTTGAATATCTTGGATGTGCCTATCTGTAAAATTAAGAGAATACACTAAATTCATCCAACTTTTCTGAAAATAATGGGCTTTACTGGGAGCCCACCTGGCTATTTGACTCCCTTGGGGCTTGGAGGTTCTAGCAGGTGAAGTGCCGAATGCGTGGAAAATGCCATTACTGTCAAAACGGTTTGTTGGCAGCTTCCTTTCACCTTCAATATCTGTCCCTGCCGATCATCAGCACTGCTGAGTAGGCACTGTATTTACATCTCAGGTGTGTCTGAGAGCAGGGTGGTGGGTGGAGGAGAAATGGCACAGGGAGGGCTTTTTGCTGGAATAGCCCACTGGCTTCCCTTTCTCCCCCTCTCCATCAAACAGCCCCAGTGTGTGATTCTGAAACCTGAAGCTGGAAGGGACTTGCTGCTGTTTCAGCCACTCAGGTTCCCCTCAGTTCTTCGTGAGGGCAGGGATGAGGGCAGAGGGCCTGAATGCAAGCATGCAGTGTTCCCTTAAGCCATTTTCAGTTGCTCTTTGGCTGCTTAAAGCCATGCATTCTTTTATTCTCATTGGAAGAGGTTCATCCCCAGCCACTTGTTTCTGCCCGCTTCTTCCTTCTCCTCACTGCGATTTCTCCCTAGGCTGCCCATGTGAGGAATCAAATTTTGCTACTCTGCAGCATGGAGAGAACAGAAGGGAGCATCAGGGGATTCAGAGGATCCACTTTGCAGTGAGATGCACTTGGAGTGGAGCTCTCCAATTGGAGAGCAGATGTTTTTGCCAGCAGACTTTCTATATCAAGCATGGGTGGCTCCAGGGCTCCCACCTCTTCCCCTCTCATGCTGGATGTTGAATCAGCTGTTTGTGTGGCCCCACACAGTGCAGGGGACAAACCCTCTGGCAGAAGGGTGGGGAAAGGGAACAAATAAAGGATTTATAGTGGGGATGGTTTGTTTGTTCACAAACAGCCTGCTGCAGGCTTGTGCTCACAAAGCAAACCAAACCACTGGAGCTGCTCTTGGGCTTTCCTCCCTGTAAGCACTTTGCTGGTGGGTCCCACCACAGGCAGTGGGGCCAGCTAGGGTAAGGATGGCAAGGGTGGCCTGTCCCTGTGTGCCTCCTTCCTCTGCATGTCCCAGGGCTGCAACCTCCCCAACCTGCAGGGAGAGAGGAGGGAGGTGGGAAATGGGGTGACAAGAACAAACTTCCTTCAGCGGAGCCGAGTGTGAGCTGGTTCTTGTCATAAGCCCTGATGGGGGCAGCTGGAGAAGAGCCCATCCCACTTTCCCAAGCCCCCTGCCCTGCTCACTCTGCAGCTCTCCCGCAGTGCAGGAGCCTTGCTGACTCCAGTATGTGGCCCTGCCAGCTTTGCCTGCAGATACCCACGCTTCCCAGAAAGACAAGGACTCATCACAGCTTGGCAGCACTGAGGGAAACGCCATCCAAGCCACATGCAAGGGAGAGGCAAGTTAGCACCAGGCTGCCTGGGAGCACGGCTTCCCATGGGGCGGCTCCCGCTGCTGCAGGTATTGTGTTGGGAAAGCTGATCCGTTCCCACTGGGGAGCTGGTCAGGCTGTGTGTGCTATGGTGAGCAGCTTCGCCTTCTGCCTGGGCTCTGTCCACCTTGCACTGTCCAGATTTTGGTTCATGGCAGCTCCTTGGGCAGAATCCCACTCTCCTTCAAAAACCAGAGGGCAGTGTGTAGGGCTGACCCTATCCAAATTCCGTCTCAACACACTTTAATCCTCATTCATGTTTTCAGTGGGAGGTGGGAGGATATAGGAGAGGAAGCACATTTCACCTTGTCCCTCTGCCTGTGGGGCAGGTTACATGGGAGCTGGGAAGTGAATTGTGCTGGGCTGGAAGCTCTCACTGAAGGCAGAGCCATCCCTGCATTGCATGGTCCTGTGTTGGTAGTGTAGGGATGGGCCATCAAAAGCCTCCTTAGCACTAAAAATGTCCCTGCCATGGCAGGGCAGATTGGAACTAGATGATCTTTAAGATCCTTTCCAACCCAAACCATTCTATAATTCTAAAAGTGAAGCATGGTGCCACAGGTGGAGCACATAGGGGCAACCTCAGTGTGAGAGTGGAAGAACCTGAGCCACTTGTGAAAGGTGATGGTTACACTGCCAGCACATCACTGCTCCCCAAGCCTGAGGAGCGGTGGATTGTCCATAGGTCTTCTCCTCTGAACCTTGCTGACTGAACATGGCTCTTGTAACATTTACTGAAGTAATACCACTTGAAGGCAAATGCCATGATACCTAATGTCACTTGGTTGCTGCCTTTGGGTTCCCTCTTGATAAACACCCTGTCTCTTCTATTGCCTTTTTAAGTTGTCCCCTCATTACAATAGTTTTTCTTCTCGGTGGTGACACAACTCATTTGGTTTCTCAGCAGGTCCAGTGTAGGGTCACCCACAGGCACTGCTTATCAGCCTGAGATGTGGGTGGGCTAAGGTGTCCTCCAGGAGCAGTGTCAGGAGAGGCCTGATCTCATGGATGTTGCTTCAGGGAGAACTCCTGAGGAAAGCAGCATAAAAATCAAGAGAGTGAAGGCTGTGTTCTTGGAGACCAGGTGCCAGGGGATGAATTGGACCCTTAAAGCCAGCAGGAGCACTCACCAGTAGGGAGGGAATAGCTTCCTTTCCCAGCCTTGCACAAACTCTTTCAGTGTGCCCTCTTCTTCATTCTTGCAGACAACACTGAGACTATGGTGAAACTGAGTTGGTGTCTATTGTCTTCCTCCCATCACTGGTGGCTGTTTTACAAAGAGCTTCCCCTGGGACAGGCCACTTCACTCTAACATCCTGTTCTTCACTAGCAATGGCTGGCACAGCATACTGAGCTCCCAGCAGGGCAGGCACGGCTTCACCTGCCCAGTGTTCTTCCCTTCCCAGAATGCCAGGAGAGGGACTTCTCAGCATAATTCATCATGCTGGAGGGCAGCCAGGGCCATTAAAAGGCATGCCCACCCCCTGTCCACAAAATAATCCGAGTTCAACATTGCCCCACAGATTTCTGGCTGGTTTTCACACAACTTATCCAAAAGTCCATTATGTGTCAAAAGCTACTTGATGCAGGGAATAATGTTTTGCCTTTGTGTGCATGTGTATATATGTGCAGATGTGTACAGTCCTTTACCACAGCCATAGCTCACCATCCCTCAGGTCTGACTTCCGATTTAAAAGTGAATGGCAGTGTTCGCACTTCATGGGCGACCTGCAGATCAGCCTGGCCAAAAAACCTTACCGATGAGACATGCAAACTTAAAAATTGTAAGACTTGTTCTTGGTGTTTTTTGCTGAACTCCCCTGCTATTCTGCAACGCTGTATTTATTGCACAGCTTGTTGCAGCCTGTATAAATAGCTCCCACTTGACAAGAGGTGGGGCATGTGAAGGGTCTGTGAAACGGGCTCTGCAGGCAGCTACTGCCGCGGTGTGGAGAGATGATGCTTTACATGCATCTACTGTGCAGCGAAAGGCACAAGCTGAGCTGGAAAAAAATGGCTTTGCTTTGTGTGGATGTTGGACATGGTGGCGTGTGCATTCTGCTCTCCCCGGGGATGTGCCCTCCCTCACTCCCTTGCCATGCTGATCTGGCGAAGCTGACTTTCTTTTGGCTCTCTCATCTCAGAGGGCAGGAATTCCTCTAGACAGCAGTGGGAAAGCTGTGACATGTTGCTATGAACAGATATGAAATAGTTTTTCCACCTGGCTTCTTATTAGGTGTTACAGCCCTATCTTTTTCCATTGGTCTTATGGTAGTCATTTTTTGGTATTTAATAACACTACTTCTAAGACTTGATGAGGGAATGGGAAAGAAGCAGACTTGCAGTCTTGGACATTAATACTAATGACTCCAGAACCACACCTGGATTGGACATTTGTAAGCATACGGAAGAGACTGAAGATTATCTAATTGTCTCTTTAATACCCAGTGCTGGACTGAATCATCTCCTCGGGCCTGGGAAGCTGTGCTGATCACCAGGCTCTCCTTGCTCCCACTCCACTGATCTAGAGAGCCAACTTGGAAAGGGAAACCTTTCTTGTCCCCAGCTTTGGCCGTGCTAGAGCACTCGGCGGGGTTTCAGGGTGGGAGGTGTCTTGCTTGCATTTTTGGCTGTGAAAGTCAGAGTGACAGCTCCTCTTATGGGCAGATTTCATCTGTGATTCTGTTTGGGGAGTTGTCAGTACCTAATCCGGGTGCTTGCTGTCATCTGAATAGTATTGCCAGTGCATTGCATGTGCAGCTGGACACACTGTATATTAATCCAGGTTTTGGCTTGCTTGCTTGACCCAGAAAGGATTAAACCCCACCCCACATCTGCTGAGGCTCCCTTGGGCTGCTGCTTAATCACAATGATGCTCCTTAGAAAAGCCCAGAGAAGGTCTTTCCCTCCACAGCTTCCCAAGCACAGCACTTCTCTGTGTGGCAGGGACTGCTCCTGCTTGTCCTGTATGCTTCCCATCCCTCTCTCTCTCCCTCCCTCTCCAGCACAGTGGTGTCTGCGTACAGACAGTATACAGTCCTTACACTTACAGGAATCTGGCAGCCAGCAGCTGACCACCTCTTAGCCAGGCTGAGTTATTCCCTGCCAGGTCCTGCTCCTGCCTAGCTGTAAGATCAACAGCTGTCCTCGTTGCTGCTTTTAACCCATAGTGGTGAGCAGGTTTGAACTACAAAGACCTTGAAAAATGATGGAATAAGGACAAATTTCCAATCAAAGCCCTCCAAATGCTGCTCTGAAGGAAAATTGCTCTTCATTTGCAGGTGAAATGGAAGATTCAGTGCAAGGGCAGTGGTGGTGCAGAATAAATATTTAAGTGATCAAGTGATGGAAAGAACGACTGCTTTTGCGGGAGAGGGGCTGGGGACCTCTTTAGCCTGATTTAATCGAGTGACTTCTGATGTTTTGCAATTGCATGCAACCATCTAACCCAGAGCTGGGCAATTTGCAAGCCAGAGTTACAAACTGTTAGTAAAATGGTCTTAAGAGGAAAATAGATCTGCAATTATGAACTGAAAAACCTGAGGAATGACTCTTGAGTTTTCAGAGCAATGTCCAGCTGCTGCTGGGAGTCTTGGGGTCTCTACCCTTCCCATGGCCTCCCATCAGTCAGCATTGCCTGGAGCAATTCCCAGCCAGGCCCCTTCAGGCAGTGGCTGCAGAGGAGAGCAGAGAGGAGCTGGTGCTGCAGGTCCTGGGCAAAGTGCATCCTTACGCCACACAGGTGGGTCAGTGACCTGGGAAGGGTGGAGAAGCTGAGAACAGACCTCAGTGATGGAGATGCTGACTTAGGTTTGGGTACTATGAGCTGACCAGGCTCTGATTTGAGCCAGCTGCCTGTGGTCCCCTGGGCCTGGGAAGAGAAATTTCCTCTAAGCTTCTGAGAAGAGGCACCAGTCTCAGTTCAGTTACTTGAATCAATTACATTTGTACTAGCTGGCTCATTCTCAGAAGTGTGGAGCATTCCCAGCTGTGGCAGAGGGTCCCCTTGTTGCAGTGCCTGGGCTAATTGTTTCTGGATTTGGCCAAGTGGAGTTTTCTTTCTCTTCTGGGAAACTGGCTGGTTTTGTGCCCGTGGTATTCGCAAAGTGCTGACAAAAGCCCCTTCCTTCACAATCCTGCCTGCCTGCTTAAGGTGCTGTTCCCTGGTGATGTACTTTTTATCTTTCAAGGCTTTTGATGTATTTTCCCGTGTTAGAAAATTCGAAAAGGCAGCATGTGAAGCTGGCTGAGGCCAGTCAGTGTTGCTGGGAGTGGCAGCTTTGATCCTTGGTGGGAGTTCTGCAATAAACTTGATAAGCATTTTTCATCATTTGCTCTGTGTGTGTGTGTGTGGGCATGCCTTGCAGGGGACACAGACACTAATTGGAAGCTGCATGCAGCACAGGGCTAGAACCCACTCAGTTCACTACTGATACAAATCCTTCACATCCCCAGGGTAAACTCCTCCTCAGTTACCCTGAATGAAATTTGACCCTGCCATGTAATAGCTAGGGACCTGCTCCTGTCTTTAATCTGACAGTGCCTAGTAAGGTCTTTTTGAAGAGTTTTGTTGGTCTTTTTCTCCATATAAGCATTAGTTTTCTTTATCTGGAGTTTTGTACTGCTATCTGATCCATTTACTCAGAAGCCTACAAGGAGGGCTTGAGCTGGAAGATAGCTGGGTTTGTGATCCAAGTACGAGCCTTTCACTGTTAATTGTATTAGCATGCATAATTGTGTGCACATTTCTAAACTGTCATGATTGCCACGTCCTTTTAAAACATGGAGCATGACATCAAAAGGGTTACATCTACTCACAGATCAGCAGAGAAGCAAGAAATTAAATTGCCTGATACCTTAAAAACCATTGTGTGAGCTGGTTTTCCCCCATTATATCAAAACTGACATAGGAAAAATAAGTCTGGAATTAGCCTTCAAGATGTAATTAGCAGGAAGCAGGCTGCTGGATAGAGGTTTGAGGTGACTGTGCCTGCTGTTGCTGTTGGGTGGGCAGGGACTCTGCATAGACAGCATGGTGGGAGCCTCATCAGATGGGGCTGTGGCAGGACTCATGGAATGAGTGGGAGGAAAAGGTTAGGAAGTCCTGAATTCAGATTCTCTCTCTGCTGCACATTTGCTTTAGAGGAGCTGCTTAGTCTCCCTGTGCATTGCTTAGTCTGTATTTTAGCTCTCAGGCCAACTCCTGATAGAGAATACCCGTGGCTGATGGGTAACACAGCAATTCTGTGCTTTCTGATTCAGACTGTCAAGAGTACTGCTGTTGACGGTGTAATGTCATCAAGTCTGCGCATACATATTTTATGAACATGAAATACATGGGTGTAAGTGCATGCTCCATCCTTGGTCCTGCCAGCTGCATGTATCTATATACAGCTGTATTTTCAGATATTGCCAGTTTTGCCATGTCTTGATCAAGCATATTGAGCTGAATACATTTAATGGGCAGACCTTTTGGAAGACAGATGGATTTTGCAGTTACAGAGCCCTGCTTGTTCAGAGATATTAGCAAAAGAGTTTCTCAGGGCAAGAGAAAGAAAAGTGTTGCCTTTAACAGAATTACAAACTTTTTGGTTCCCAGAGGGCTTGCCACCTACTGAACCCAATGCACCTTGTGCATGCTTCGTGCATAGTGATGGATCATGTCTCACGGAGGTGACAGCAGGGACTTCTCCATCCCAGCTGCAGAGTGTTTCTTCACAGTTCTGTACTAGCTACAGCTCAGCATCTTTCACATAGGTGCTCATGCATTTATTCTTTATCTGTATTAATCCTGGCAAAGCAAGTTTCACTTCACAGACAGTGCCTACAGAGATGTTGCCACAGTGTGGGTAGGAATTAATCATGCCTGGCCTCCATCAGAGTGAGAAGCATTGCCTCTGAGAGAGCCTGGAGGATGCAGCCGGCAGAGGGAGTGTGGACCATTGCATACTGTCTGCTTGTCTCCTATTAAATTCAGCGCCCTGCAAACCAGCCTCTTTCTTCCCTTCTCTCAGCAGACTGCAAAGTGGGAACAGAGCAGTGCGATAGCAGATTGTTTATTATGGAAACATGGTACTTTTAGTAGATTTACAAGCAGCTTTGTGGAGCTCCCGATCACTCTGTATTTTTGGTTTTAGTCCATTACTCATCTTGATACATCATTGGTACATGTCTAACCATGGCTGTGAGAGATGCTAGTGGGGACATGATGGGGCCAAAGCATGGGAGATAGAAAGCAGCTGTCAGGCTGCATTTCTTCCAGGGGTTTGAGGAGTACCAGCAGGCTGTGTCAGCCCGGCAGTGACTGTTTCTCAGTGACTGACTTTACAGTCAGACTATTTTGTAGTTCCTTCAAGGCCCCATGGTTTAGTGGCTGCACAGATGGTTGCATTGCATTTAGACCAAAGTGAAATAACACTAGTTCCTCCCAACCTCTGCTGCCTCACCCTGAGAAATTAGCAGCCTCTTTTGGGAGCTACTTGTCAAAATCCCAGATCTGAACACCTCCGGACTTTCTGCAAAGTTTGAAACCAGTTCAGGAGCTGAATTTCAAGTCTGCTTTTCCTGTGCCAAAACTCCCAGAGCTGAATACCTGGGAACTATGGAGGTGGGTTAACTCACGGACCAAATATACTTTTAGCTTTTCATTGTCTACCTCTAATGCTTCAGCTCTCCCAAAATAATATGTCTAGCATGGTTCATACCACAATTGCTGCTGTAATTACCACTGAAACCTGGATAGGTTAGAAATCCATATGTGGATCTGCGTCTGGGTAAATTTGGCAGACAAAAAGCAGTCCCCAAAAGACAATTCCTTCCTACCAAATCATCTGCCAATTTTAACAGTTTTGATTTATGCTTTTTAAGGTTACTGAGCTTTTAGCTGAAAGAGTTGAAGGCCATCTCCACTGACGCTATTACTGAATGAGTAGCTGGGAGCTTCTTTTACATATGAGGTTTCTCTGCCTGTCTCTCGTCTCCCGCACTTCCTTAGCTCATACAAGTACTTCCAATTACAGAAAACTATATGTGACATACATCAGTCATGGTCAGATTTTGTGCACTGTAGTTTTAAGTGGAGGGGTGTTGCACTTTTACCTGCTCCTTTACCTGCTGCTGCAGCCTAGAGTAGAGAAGAAATGCACCATGTGGGTATGTAACCCTCCTGGTTTCTCTAATAAAACTTTGCTTTTGGGGTTGGTTTTTCTTTTTTTTTTAATTGTTTGTATTTTTCCCTGAAAGAGGAAATTAATTAGGCCAGTTGGAAGTGTACGAGGGCGGTTTTGCATGGGGAAAACCAGAGCAGGTGAACAGTTCTTAGGCTTGCTTGGATAATAGATGAGAGTGTGAGGTAAGAGACCAATGAGAGGGTAGTTAGTTTAGTTAGGCTGAGCATAGCAGTCTGGAAAGTAGATCATCTTTCTGAAAGGCACAAAGAAGAAAAATAATGGATCCAGATTCATCCCTTGTGTAATTCTTTTGAAGCTGGTGGCTTACACTAGGACAATTTAACCCCATTAATTTTAATGGATCATTGCAGTGTCCCAATAATTCTTTTTTTCTGTGTTCTAAGGCAGAGATAAAGCAGAGCCTCAATGTCTGGGCTTGAACCCAAGCTTGACATCCCCATAGAGCTGGCTTGGGCCTGTCTATGTTGTGGTTGACTCCAGTTGGAGAGGGAAAAGGATGCAGGAGGTGATGATGTGTCTGAGCCCCCATCCTGTGACAGCTGGGTGCTGCCAGGACTTTGCTGTGAGCCATAACGTCCCTGAAAAGTGATATCTGGTCTGAAAACCAAAGATTGCCAGGATAAGAGTGCTCACTGGAGTTAACACTGACCCTCACCCTGGTGTGGGTCTGCTGATCCGAAGTGATTAACACATAGAGAGACAAGGAGGTATGGAGCAGTGTGTCAAAGAAAGGAGCCTGAAATCAAGTAGAAACTGGCACCAGATGAGCCCCAGTAGGACTCAGTGGGCGGAGAGCAAAGGTCAGTGGCCTCAACACACACGACAGGGACTCAGGGGCTAGGGGCTATGGCCAGGAACAGGGATAAAGCCCATTTACCACCTATCGATCAAAGCAAGCTGGTCGTAGCAGGAGTCAGCCACGGATAGTTAAAAAGCCCATGTATCACAGCAGGGAAAATTTAGTCTACTGCCAGAAGAGGGGATGCGTGTGTGTCACCAGTTGTCAAATAGCTGAAAATGTGGTGGCAGACACAGCTGTAGCGCTCAGGCAGAAATAGCGATCGAGCCCCAACCTTGTCAGGCTGCAGCATGTCATGCACTGTGCTTGGCTTCTGATCCTTGGGAACATCAGAGCCTTGTGCCTCACCTTGTACCTCAGCTCTGCATTTTCTGTGTGCCTCTGCTTTTGTGCCTTGCAGACACGTGCCAAGGGACATTTGTGGGAAAATAAGATTGCTGTCCTGTTTTGAGGGTTGCACGGCTTTCACCTGAGTCCCTGCCCTTCGGTTTGCAATCATTTCCAAGTATGCTGAAGTATTAACCAGACAACAGGAAATGAGCCATGAGGAGCAGATGGACTGTAATGAAATGAAGTACTAAATCTTAATGCAAATGTTCTTAGTAATACAGAGGAGAGGAAAGCCCTGTTTGATGAAGATTGGGTGTAAAGTCAGTCCTAAGCAGCCTGCTTTTGTCAAGGCATCAGCTGTTCTGTAGCATCTTGCAGAGGGAAGGTTAAGATGAGCATCACCATCACCATGTCTCTGGGCACTTATCTCTTGACAGACTTGACATGATTGGGCAGTGGGTCCAGGGAGAGGGTGCAGATCCCTGCAGAATCTATGATTCTATGAATACTGGATGTTGTTCTTGCAAGTATGTGGGCCTTGGAAAGACCATGTATGCTGGTACCCAACGTACCACAGTGTAATATTTACATGTGAATGCACCCTATACATGTGTTTCTCTCCCTTTTGGAGAGAGAAGTGTCAGATATAAAGGGTGAAACTCAGTTTGCCTAGGCTGAAGATATGGTTGCAATTCCCCCCAAGGGCTGGAATGAGTGCTGCTGCTGCTCTGCAGCACCCTAGGAGGAATTTCAACCATGCCCGTGCAATGATAGGTAGCAGAGTCCCAGCAAAACCTTATTTCTCCATCATGTTATTTTAAGTAACCACAGCAATTCCCTTCACATTGCCCAGGACTGCCTGCATGGTCCCTGTGTAGCCTCTTCAAGGATAGCACAGGCTGGCAGCATGAGGGAGTCCAAATGCCACAGGGTTCTCCAGGAAGTTAAGCCTTTTCAGGGGGAAAAGGAAGTGACTGAAAAGTGCAGGTGCTGATGAAGTCCTGCTCCGTGAGCAGCATCGCCAGCCCAAGTCTATGCTGCAGTGTATTAGTACAGTGCACTACCACACCCCTGAGCTCTTGCGATCACATCCTCAGAGCATCCTACCTATGGACAATCCAGTGTTATTTCCCCAGGTTACGTGCTAATAATTTTAAGTAACAGGGAACTCTGAAAAAATTGCAAACTTGATGGAACGAAGGAGATACTAAATATGCTGAGAAAAGTATCCGTTACTGCTCACATGCATTGCTCAACATTAAATGTGAACAGACTGCAGCAGGTGTGAAGGGACGGGATACAGGCTTGGAAACCCTGGAGCAAGCTGAGGGAAGGTCTGTGAGAAGAAAAGAAAAATGCAACTTGATGATGAAATGCAAATATTTCTGCAACTGTGTTTAAGTGCAGGATCAGGGGCCATCCAGCTGTCCGGTGACCGCTTTCAGCCAAAAGACAACAGAAGGCAATGGATGATCTCACCCTGCTCCTCTTAAATTGACAAATCTCCTCCACAGTTGCTTAAATATCAGTTTTTCTAAGGTTATTCTTTGCCAGCTGTTTGGCAAAGCCTGATGTGGTCTGAAAGTTTTTTCTTCTCTCCTTTCACTGCCTCCTCATAATGCAGAAAACCACTCAAGTGGTTCAGATGTCTGTGGATGGGAGGTAGGACAGCCTGGACATATTTCAGAGGTTTGAAAGTGTGTCAGCAGAAAAATCCTCAATGTGAGGCCAGCTTTTGGGAGGATAGCCCTGACGTACAGCTTGTGGGGATCAAAGCCCAGGAGAAGTTGAAACAGGGCTGTCTTTGAAACACTGGATCCTGCAGGTATAATTGTGGTGGTTTTATCTGACCTGTGAACATTTCTGACAAGGCATCAAGTCATTAGTCTTGTGCTTGTTATTGTAACATTTGCTGAAATAAAACACTGGCATTTTTAAATCACAGCTTTCAAAGCATATAATAAATTGTAAACAGTTTCTTTTCCTTTGTTTGAGTATATTCTGCTGCCAAGTCATTTAGCGCTCATATCTTCTATATTGGGTGTGACATTGCCAGTGAAAAGCTGTGACAGAGCATAAAGTAATTATTTTTAAAAAAAACAGACCTGCAAAAAAGGTATATTTCCTAAAAAATTGAATCAAAATTGATCCCTATCTCTTAAAACAGTTTTACTTCCAGCCTGTGTGTTCAACTCCTGAAGTACTGAAAAATCTGCTTTTTGTAAAGTGGAACTTAAAAGACTGTTGCTCAAAAAAAGATTTTATATATATACATATATATACACTGTGCAGAACTCCCACCCACAACCTGATTTTCTTGCTTCTAAGAGCTGCGACACATTTCTAAGAAAAGCGGTGTTATTTTTAAACTCACCTTATGGCATGACATGGAGGTTGGCCCAACTGAGGCTGAGTCTTTGAGGGTCTGAGAAAGGAGGAGCTCTTTGCTGAAGTTTCTTCTTGTGAAATGCTGTGGCATCTTGTCCCTGCTTCTGAGGAGAGAGATCCAACCAAGCTTTTGGTTGCTTGGCTGTGAAGATAACATGGTTATGGTTGTATTAGCAATGGAATGCTATGAGGTCTTCCAAGTAGGGTCTATTCCTAGCCTGAACTGCAGTTTTCCTCCTGAAACGTTCCTGACTTTAAGCATTGAGCAAAACTGCACCTGGAGACACATTTGCAGCTCTCTTGTCATGTTGCAGTTACTTTTTCAAATCCTCTTTGGGAGTCTTCCTGGCAGTGAGCCACAGCCCCAGGGCATGTGCATGGTATGGTCATCTCTCTGCAAGTCCTCCTGTTCCAGGAGGTTGGTTGCTTTCACGGCTTCCTCACCTGCCCTTTGAAGACCCTCAAGGCAGGTAAAGGAGGGATCAGAGACAGTGTATAATGTTTGTATTTTCAATTGTTTCTCTGCTACTTAGAGCTGTTTTGGGACCTGTCAGGCATGTGGTGGCCTGCAGTCTCTGGGGGAGTAGGGGCAGAGGGGTGACCAAAAATCTCTGGCTTTTCTTCTCATCACCATCCCAGATTTGATTTGGTACATGTAGGGCTCTAAGATTTTCACAAAATTGTTTTAAAAATGTTTCTTGTAAAATCAGAGCACTTTTCCCTTTTCTGTATCTTTACTGAGAAAAGGGTCTTGGTATCATTATCACAGTAAATAAATGAAGCAACTTATTCCCTACCACAAGGCCTTGCATTCCTCGATGTAAAACAAGGACACATAAATAACTAGCAAAGGGGATGTGCCCGGCCTCTAATGTGCATGGAGTTCACTCTTCCAGACCCTTGGTTTCTTCTGGACAGTGATTTAGAAGGAAGAGCTTTTATCTAATCATGAGGTACATCTCTGCACAGCTCCCCAGACACTGCTAATGGATGGGATGCACAGCACAGCTTGAATATTTTTTTATTCTAGATGGGTAAGACAGAGAGCAGAGTTTCTGGTGTTGCACACACTGTTGCTAGGTAGGTCAGAGTTGGGTTTTGTGCAGGGCCCGAGGTGTTTGTGTAGTGAGCAGAGCGATTTTGTGTTATGGTAAGGTGTGTGTTATAAGGAGGGGAGGGAGGCAGTCATTATTATTCAAAATAGCACTAAATTCAGAGTCAGTCCTGCGAGCTATGAGCAATGCAGACCTTTGAATTTCACATTAACAGTTGCTTTTATGCAGCATGATGGTGGTATAGTATGATAGCCAGTGTATCTCCTTGGCTGGACACTGTAGTGTGGACTTCAGAACACACAAACCTCCCCTGGACCTCCAGGATGCTCTTGTCATCCTGTGGTAGCTGCAGTGCTGTGGGGAGGAGCTCACTGCCAGGCACAGCACAGCCTGCCCCTGATAGGAAAGGCAATGTTCCTGCTGGGAGTATGGTTTCTTATTGCCCAGCTTCTGGCATTTTAGGTAACAAAGGGAGAAAATAGTGCACAAAAGCTGATTGCAGGGCAGGATGTTTGCAGAACCTCATTGATATTCTGAGCTTGTGAATTACTGAGCAAGTGAGATCAACAGCCTAAAATGAGGGGTTGTAATTCCTGACAATGACATTTTCCCTTCGCCCACATGTAATATCTATATATCAGATAATGTGAACAGTTGCAGCAGTAATAAACTGCCAGCGGCCATTTAGCTTTGAAAACATAGAAATCTTTCATGTTGCAGGCCAGAAATATTCCCCAAATCAGTGTTAATTTTGAAGGAACAAGTAATTTGTCTTTTAGCTGAATTAAAAGGTCTTCTTCTATAACCAGCCGAAAGGATGGAAATAATTAAACTCATTCATTATGGCTCTTCACTTCTATGAACCTAGAATATGGAAAAAGATATTGGAAATACCACACACACATCCTTTGGAGATGTATGAGGTGAATTAAAAGTTAATGTCTGGATTAAGAATTGGACCAGAGTAATGTAAAAGGAACAAGGAGAAATTTAGTGTTTCCTGCAGAAGCAGGTCTGAAAAACATCCAAGTATGTATCTCAACTGGAGTGTAAAATTTTTGATCTATTGAGACATTGCACTCTTTCATGTTGTGTGATTGCACTTCTGTGCCTTGATGGCTATGATCTGCATATGTTTGAAATGCATATAAAATGATGATATTTTCTTGTATTTTCCACAGTTATTTAACATTTAATGCTGGTCACCTTAGAAAGCCAGTTGACATGCTTTGAACTGTTCTGGGGCAAGCACATAGGGATGTATTTGAGGTCAACACTTATTTTTATTATTTGCCCTTTTCATTGAGTAAGGCTTAAAAGGAACTATTAGTATGGATCTGTAGATGTACTAGCAGAGAGACCTTTTGCCTCTGCAAAGTGAGGTTTAAGTTCAGCTATAAGTGTGTGATCAAATACCAACCAAGAAAAATTTACTAGAAGTTTTGATAATTTTGTGTATGGATCTGTAAGTCTTAGGGTATATCTGTCCATCTCTAGCCTCAGGAATCTTACACTGGTCCAGGCTGAAATAGGTGTGCTATTTCTTTGTTTCCTTCCCACAATGAGCTGAGCAATGAGACTGAAACATCTCTTACACCTTCTTGAAGTATAGGGCTTTTAATTATTATTATTTTCTACCCACAGTACAAAAAATACACAAAAAAGACAAAAATAGCTTTGCCATTTGCTTATGGCATGCTCAATGAATCCTTGTTTAGCAGGTCTGATACTTCCAAGGGTGGAGTAGTCAGGAAATTTTGTGATGCTTCTTGGCAAATGCCACGTAATTCAGCTCTTTAACCTTTTGGGGAGCAGATAAGAGTGGGACCTGTTATCAGAGCTGGGTATTTGAAAGAGGTTATAGTCATTATCTTGAAAAGTAACCCTAGCGTTTGAAAGGCTTTATCTTTGGGGAGTCGTCTATTTTCTTGGCTTAATTGGTGCTTGTCAATGATAATTTGGAATCATTTAATGAATCCCAACAGTTATATTGGACAAGACAAGTTCAGGGCTTCATTTTTCTTTTATGTTTTAGTGTTAGAATCACAGAGGATGTTTTAAGACTGCCTGACGCTGGTACGCAATCAGGGAAGACAATTCTGCTTTTAGTGGTTGCCAATCCAGCAAAACTTACTAGATGCATTTCCTAGATGTGCTTTGGAGTTTTACAGTTTCTGAAAAAGCTCAGTTCAAAGGATAGTGTTTAGAAAAATTTCCTAGAGTTCATGAACTCACAGTGCATCGTACATGCCATGATTTATGTCTCTGACTAGTAAATTAAAGAACTCAATGACTTGAAAGATCTCTCCCTGTGCCGCTTTGTAGAAACAGGCAGTAAGCAATTCCAAGATATATAAAATCAGTGTCTTACAGAGAATTACATTATTTTTTAGTATGCTGGACAGACATTTGATATTGCAAGGCAGTTAAGCGAGGACATGCTGCTGAGGCAGATTTGGGAAGCGGCTGTGTTTTAATCTCTCTGTTCTGACTGAAGGAAATGTAATGAGGAAAGGAAAGACTGCAGTCACTAGATGAAGAAGCTGGAGTTCATACTGTGGGCTTGATCATGTCTTCTTCTTCATGCATCATAAGTTTTTGCCTCTCCTGGAAAAAATATTTACCATTCTTAGGGCCATACGTACAGCAGATGATTTTAAAAAGTCAGGAGAGGGATCTACCATTAAAAGGGGATGTAAAACTAGCTAGGGCAATAGGGTATTTAGCAGTGCAAAGTAAGTACAGATGCAACAGCCATCTGCTGTCTATGCACACTGAAATCTTAATCTTTCAGGTCCTCCTGCCCTTGGACACGTAGCAGGAGCAGCAAGACAGAGGGGCCCAAGCAGCATGTTGCTAAAAAGACAGATGAGTACGCAGAAGTGCTAGACATTGTAAGAACTGCACCAGAAAGGAATGCAAAATTGTATAACACCAAGCATCTGGCACGCTTTCCTTTATACTGGGAGCTCAGAGGTCTAGCAGAGCCCCGGCCATGTCTGGAAATGCCTGTAATTCATTTCTTACTTTGCTAATTTAGAGCTTTTAAAATGTCAAAAATGCCAGTGGCAGCCTGAGAATTCTCTGTGTGAGCTTCCAGCATGTGGGCTGGTGCCAGCGCTTGCACCATGCACTGGGATGGGCTGTGGGGAGTCCTAGGGAGCGACACTGAGACCCAGTACCCACCACAGGGTGGTTTTGAGGCTTGTAGGGGGCAAAGGAGAGCTTTTATGCTTGCGGTTTGGGCAGTGAAAAGGAGAAAGGCAGACAGGAGGGTCTTCTGCTTTTCATTCCCGGTGGGCTTCCTCCAGGGTCCTGTTCCTGAGGGGCTTCCCAGGGCTTGGTGTCACCAGCCCCTGCAGATTTGTCATGGGGAACCACACTCATGGGTGGAATGTGGCTGAATGAGGGTATGCAGGTCAAGGGGGATTGCTCGCGCTGAAGGCTTTCCCGCAAGCAGGAGGGGAAAGCAGGAGGAAAGCACCCTGGACAACTGTCATTTGGGTCACTGCTTCTTTCTTGGGTCCCTCTGTCCCAAGATGAGGAGCAAGGAGAAATGGGAGAAAAAAATAGTTGGACTTTTTAAAAAAATGTTTTGGTTACTTGTTTGGCAAAGGGGAGGTAAAGGGATGATCTGATAGCAACCTACATCTTCTTGAAGGGGAGTTGGAAGGATTTTGGAATCAAACTCGTGCTGGTAGTGGCAAACAATACAAACAGGAGCAATGACCACAAACTAGTGTGGGAGATTCAAGCTGGACAATAGAAGAAACTTCACAGAATGTGAAGTTCCTTATTTCCCTAGTAGCTACCATCATTATTCTCTCTGGCATATGGAAATGTGGAAGAAGAGTCAATGTCCTGTGTGAAGGCCTTTACTTCAGGAATTCATAACTTTTGAGGTGTTTCTTTGCTGAGCAACACCATAAGCAAAGCAGCAGCAGTGGCTGTAGCACTTACCAATCCTGGCAATACACCTCCTGGTCACAGGCACTTCACAATGGCTCCTGTCCTTCTACTGGCATCTGTCCCCTGCTGTGAAGAGACCTGCTCTACACTATGCCTTAAGGCCTTGAGCAACCTGGTCTAGGGGGAGATGTCCCTTCCATGGAAGGAGGTTGGAACTAATGATTTTTGAGGTCCCTTCCAACCAAAACCATTGTATGATTTTATGGTTGTATGCCACTGGCAGGTCAGTTCAGGCCATCAAAACTTTTGGGTTGCTGTTGCACCCCTGGCTTACTGCATAAGCTTGCTTAGTCACCATTTCTACATCCCTCATCTCTGAACTTGTGATGAGGTGACTCACTCTTATTGAATGCATGCTTGATTTTATTAGATAGTCATCAACATGTTTCATATGCTCTCTATTAAAGAATTGCATGTTTCTTTCCTTGAATATCTTCTGGAACAGCTTAGGTAAACAGCTTAGACTGGGGAAGCTCAGTACCCTTTACCAAAAAAAATATCCTATAGCTTGTCTCTTGTCAAGTACTGGATGTGGTGTATGGGAGAATTGGGAATGCTGAAGTATTTACTCAAATTGCTAGTTTCCGCTGCGTTGAAGTCAGAGATGCTGAAGGCACTGCAGCATTTATAACTGATTTCCTGAACAGTGTAGCAAATTGAGATGAGAGCCCTCTTCTTCTAATTCACATGTGCAACAGAAATCACTTAGCCTACATAAATCAGGGCTAAATTGCTTTTAAAGGCTCACAAAACATCTCTGAAAGAGACAGGATGAGGAAACCATTTTGCTGCAGCAGTGTATGTCCCCATGATGAGTCCTATTAAAGCTTGATCAAAGACTCTTATTGGCTTTTCATTAGAGCCTGGCTATATATAGTTGAAATTCAACAGTGTTTTCAGTAGAATAGGCACAGAAATATGCACGGGAGGTAAATTTAAGCAGAAATATATACTATCAAAGTATGTGATTAAGGACAATTTAATGTGCTGAGTAATGCAGCATGATTTGGATGTAATTTATCCTAATCCAGTCTGATCTTTTGCAGGAGAATATATTATAAGGCCCCAATTAGGTGAGACCAGGGCCCCATCTGGCCTCCTGTCTCAAATGGTGGCTTACAGCCAATACAAGAACAAAGAAAATACAGAGTGAGCTTCCCTTGTGTATCCCCTCTGCTTCTGGCATTCAGCAGTTATGGGACTTTTGGGGTCAAAGCATCCAGAGCATGGAGTACAATAGCCACCATTTATCCTTGCTTCATGAATTTATCTCATTGCTTTTTGAACCAATGCCTAGTTTTGATGATTACAAAGTCTAACACCAGTGAGTACCATGATTCAGCTGTGTTGCATGCAAAAGCTCTTCTCTTACTTTGATTTGAACTGCTGTGCCCCAAATATTCTTCCTGGTGCTGTAATTCAGTGGCAAAAGTCTTTTCGGGCAAGCTATGTCTGGACCTGGGTTGAGGCTTGGAAATCTCCTGAGCTGAGAGGTTTGGTGGTGACACTGTTGGTCTCCATGCACAGTCTGGCAGAGGTGGTGGTATCCTGCTTCTCACGAGTGGGCACAACTTGGCGAGCAGTGGGCAATGTCTCCTTTCGGGAAGGTTATTCGTACTATGTGGTTGCTAATCAGAGATTGGACCCAAATCTCCTATGCAAACTAGAATTTGAGGGGCTCACCCTCAAATCGGGAGGAGCTCGATAAGAAATGAAGCAAAGATTAAAAATGAAGCAAAGATTCAAAGCCTGTGTTGCCTTCTTAAACTCTTAATCAAATTTATATGATATATATGCAAGCTCATCAGCCTGACTAGTTTATACAACACATCTGAATTTATGAATTTCATATTCAGTACTTAATTTGTAACTATGATTAGATGCATTTTATAACATATATTGTATCTGCATGTATATGTAAGTAATAAACTCCCAAAGTGAAGAGCATGACTGGAAAAGCAGCACGTGACAATGATTAGTTTTTATTAACTTGTTTTTATCACTCAGCATTTATTCAATAAAGTCTATAATAAAGTGACACATGCTTGGTCATTGTAAGACAGAGATAAATTTGGCCTCCCAACAAGGGACAAGCAAGATTAGTTTAGAGGAGGAGAAGAGCACCTCCAGCCAGAGTTCCTGCTAAAGTAAATACATTTTTCTGTCCTGTGGAGAAATTGCCATCTGAAGGAATAAACAGGGTAAAACAAAAACAGATGAGGATGTGACTCGTAGGCAAGAGCTTGTTTTTATACTTCTTTCCAGGAAAAATCTTACTATAAACATTCGTATTGTCTTTTTTCAAGGCCGCTAAAGCCTTGCAGTAGAGAATCACATGGTGTTAGCTCATTGCCCCAGTGTCCTGCAGCTTCCAGGTTGTGCTGAGCTGTTTCTCCCCAGTGCTGGAGAGGCCGAGCTTTGCTGTCAGACTGCCCTGCCCCGTATCTCACAGCCTGGTGAAATGTTGAATGTGCAATTCCAAAGCCTCCATGAGGATAATCTCATCATAAAATACCATAATTGTGAAAAATTCAAGAGGCTAATTTTGCATTTCTTCAGCCTGAGCCAAATACTGAAGTTGCACTCTGGAGCCAAGCATCAACTTCACCACTGAGGAATCTTGGGACAGAAACCTCTGACATTCCCCAATCATTTAGGGAAGGAGCGGAATGCCTCAAACCCATTTCTCGTCCTTATATACCCTTTCTATGCAAAAGAAAGAAATGGTGACAGCTGCCCCCAAACACTGTGGGTCTGCATAAGGCTGAGATGGTCCAACAGATATTGTTTGTCTTGGAGATGTTTGCATCATCTGCACCTTCAACTTGCCAGCAAAGCTCAAGTTGTGCTGTGCAGGGCTAATCTCCAGGATCCTCTGACTGCAGAGCAGAAGACACTGGCTTTCCTTGTCCTGCACCTCCCCTTTGTGACACAAATTGATGGATTCAGGCACAGAGAGAGGAAGCAGTGTCCATCTCCTTCGAACCTTGGCTTTTCTGTGCAAGTTAAGGTTACTGGTGTAGGGAAGAGGTCTTCTGCACTCATAGATGAGTTTCTGCTGCTTTGCTTGGAGTTTCTCAGGGAGAACCTGAGTTGACTTTTCCTTTGTTGGGTTCAAGGAAGCCATCAGAAGTCAGCACTAAATCAAGACCTCCAGCTGGGTCATGGTGGCCACCATTGTTATATGATGCAGAGAAAATCACTGCACCTTAACTAGAAGTATATAGTATATAAAGCTGTGCTGTTTGCTCTGTGCCAGCATTACAGCTATGCTGTGGAGACAACAGAAAGGTGGCAGGAAAGCAAAACTGCCCCCTTTGTGTTGTCTCCATTCTCTTAAGGAGCTGGTTGCTCAACTTACCCTCATAGCAGCAAGCAGAGACCACTTCCAGCCAGCAAGATATGCCTGGATTTGAAGTCAGGTTGCCAGATTTTCTTCTTGCCCCTCAAGTCCGTTTTGCTCACGGCAAGGAATTCTGGAGTCTTGGGACCTCCACAATGAGGTCCTTTCTAACAGGGCTGGAAAGCTCGACCTCTGATCAGAAAGGACAGATTCATGCTCAAGAGGGTTCCACAATGCAACGATTTATATCAGGAAATGAACAGAATATTTTCTAAAAAAAAAAAAAAAAAATAAAGGAGGAAAAATGTCTTCATCTGTTTGTATGGCTCAGGAAAGAGATCAGCTGCGCTTTTATGATTCCAGAAGATGGTGAGGAAAAAGTATAGCTGTATGCATTCATGTGTTTGAGTTTGGGTTCCTCATACATAAGATAGAGTTAATTTGCTTAATTGAATGTTATATGGTCTCAGAGCTTAGTAGCAATGGATATACCTTCATGCACATGGTTAAACTTTTGCACTTTGATTACCATTAATGTGAATTTTAACCCTGGACTCTCCGTATAGGTCCCGTGTGTTTGTATAATATTAAGGTGTTTGGGTGCTCCACCAGCCATAGGCCTTGGTGACAGGCAGGCACCTAGTGATAGCTTGTTTTTGGTTGTGTCTCAGAGAATGCCAGTCTGGCAGTTGAGAAAAATCAGTGAGGAGAGTTTCAAGATGCAAATATATTCTCAAGGCTCAGGTTTCTGTATGTGTAAGAGCAGTAGCAAAGTGTTTTTATATTGGTTTACTTTAAAAACACTGTCACAGAATCTGATAGCAGTGCTAAGAAAAACCGTTTGTGAAAAAGGAGTCTTCATTACTGACTGCAAACCATACGAGTGTTGGGAAGAGTGGACTTTCTTGTTAATACATTTCTGTGCTATAATCTGCCTGGCAAATCATTGACGATTAAATGATAATCCGAATTGTTTGTTTGAAATGTCATACCTTTCCACCGCAGCCTGCCCACACCATTAAAGAGTTACAGGAATTAAGGAGCATGGGAACATAAATGCCTGCAATGTATTTAAACATGAATTAGCAAAAGCCAACGAATATAGAACAATTTTAATTTATGTATTAAAATACTCTAGAGGACACAGATTAACCTCCATTATTGAGGGTTTGTTACTATCTCATCTCCTTTGGACAGCAAACACTGAGGAACAGACTGAAAGATGATTTACTCACCCTTTACCTTCTGTCTCATCTGATGAAATGTCTGCTGTGCAGCCCGCCTGGCCATGCTCCTCTGTGGGCCTGACAGCTCCTCATGCTTTGCAAGCACTGTTTTCTCTCACGTTGAAACTCACGGTTGTCTGAAATCTTCGCTAATTCAGTTGAAACCGAGCCTTGCTTTACTGACAGGCAGAGGCCTTGGGCTGAAAGGTGGTGTATCTGAAAAAGGAGGAATCCCCCAGAGTGAGCTTGCTGGGTCTGCTGTCCCGTGGCAAAGGGGAGAAGATTTTAAAAGAGCTTTTGGATTGCAGGTACTGTAGAGATGAGGTCCCCTGACTGAATACATCACCTCCGAGGGGCAGCTGTGCAGGAGCCAAGTTGCACTCTTGCAGCCCCTCCATTGATACAGTGTTGCTCTGCAAACTCTCCTGGTTCCTGCAGGAGGCTTCTGATGACTTGATGGATCTCCATGGAAGATGCAGGAGAAACCCTCTGTGCTAGATACAAATCAAACTGAATTAGAAGTGCTGCTACAGAGATGGGCACAGTCCATTGCAGATGCGTTTAGTCACCTCCAGTCTTCTCCTCCACGTGGAGCATTTCTTAGGCTTTATTGAACAAATAGCAGGATACTCATCATTTGTTAAACAACTTTCCAGTTGTGCCACTGCTTGTTTGTGTATATCTGTATTTAGATGAAAATACATGCACACATCAGCGTTTATTAACTCTCATTGAATACAGCAGCGAAGTCAGTCTCTAAAGAAAGGATGTGCCGTAAAACTTTTCCATAGTGTTGTTAATATAACCTTTGTAATCAAATTAGATCACCAGTGACATAAATTCAAAGACATAAGGTATTTTTATCTTCCACAAATTTCCAGACTGACTCTGGACAGCTCAATGTGATAACAAGGCAATCAGCTCTATAGCAATGTTTACGGTCTTCTTTCCAGATTCATTGATAGATTTCAAATGAGTAATGTTACCTAGTGTAATGCTGGTGAGAAAGGAGATCCAGCCTCCCTCTCCTTTGTCATTAGAGAACACTGTGTCCAGCTTGTGTGATATACCTGGTACTAGCGAGATTTTAATATTGTTAGCAGCAGGAAATACTTTCCTTGCCAATAATGAGGTTCAGTGTCAGCTAAAGGTGATGCGCCATAGGAAGGCTTTAGGCAAAATTGCTATATTCTAATACGAAAAAGGCTAGAAATATGCTGGGTTTGTGAAAGGCATTTGTTCAATATGGAGTGATCATGGCTAATGAAGAAAGGACCTGCCGGAGCTATTTTTAGTTCCACTCGCTGGTTTCACTGCTATTCTTGTAGCTATGGCTGGAAGGAAAATTAGGATAGTGGTGTCTGTTCTCATACAGAAATGGAAGAATAATGGAATTATGTGTGTAGATATAAAGATAAAAAGAGCAAGAGCTAAAGAGAAAGTGAGCTTCCCTGTGTAGCTGCAGAAGTCACATTCATTGTGCACTTTAGGAAGGGTTTATCTTCTGCAAGACCAGGTTTCTTGTCTCATTTAAGGTCTACCAGTGTGCCAGGTGTAGTCTGTATCACAGGAGAAGATCAGGATTCTACTTGGAAGTTGTTACAGTTAAGAGAAACCATTCAATAATTTCCTTTATTGTTTTGGAGACACAACCTCACGCTAATGCTCCTCTGAAAACAGGGATGCTGAGAGGTATTCACCTGATAGATAGTCACTTGGGAGAGGAAAAAGACATCAATAAATTACGTGGAGAATAATAGGACATAAAAAATAAACATGGATCCAGGCAGGACTCCTTGCTGCTGCTATTGCAAAGCAGCAGCACAGGCTTTCTTCATTAACAGAGAAAAGGGGAAGAGTATGTATAGAAAGAGCACTTCATAAAGCCAGAGATATTTATTTGCTACATCTTCCTTGCTTTCTGTTTCAACAGTAGGTTTTTTTTCCCATCCTTGCTAGGAGGAACAACTTTTGATTTTCAGAGTTTCACTGGGGAGATGAGGATTTTATTTCAAGCTCAATTTTATTTAATACTGCTTTGTCCTGATTTTATGAGTGAAATGTGGGTGTACAAAAAAGTGACAAAACAGGGAGGCATGGGGCACATAGACTTCAGGAAGTTCAAAATCAGAACCCAGTATAACTTAACTCTAAATCTTACAGAAAGAATAAATGAAAAAATGAAAACTTGCCCAACAAGTTGATGGTTGGTTGAGGTTTTTTTGAGTGAGCCTCAGAGTTGTGGGGTAGTGGCAATTCAAATAAATACTTTGTAGTGATTATTTAATATCTTCTCTGAGGGTGATCTTGTGCTTAAGACTAGAAACTAAGACCAGAAGTTGTAGGTTCAAAAGTTTTCAAGAGTTTGAATACACTCTAGATCCTCTGATGATGCTAGTTACCCTCCTGATCCCAAAAGGACATCAGAGAGTTACTTGCTGCTTCATCCTCTTGTAATTGACCCTAAATTACTCAGCTGTGCACTTCACAGTGACAGTAAGGGGCTTTTTCCCCTCTTCAAACTAACCTAAAGGTTTATTTTCACCATGCACAAGCCATGAGCAAAGCAATGAATGGCTTCACTGGGCCAGAGCTCCTGGCCCACATGAACTGTTACAGCCTCTGTTGGCACCACATTTGCCATTGACCAGAAATGTGGCTTTCCACATCATATCGAGGACAGTGCTCTGTGTTTGCATTAGTGGTGTGATGTGGAACATATCTGCCCACTGTACGGCTTGTGTGAGGAAACTTAAGGGCAAGTACACTTCCATAAATGATATGCTTTTGCTATGGAAAAAAATGCCAGCCAGATGAGGAACTGAACAGGGGGAAAAAAAAAAAAAAGTGAAAAAGATCTTTATGGAGTAATATCTCTTGTCATCCCACGATCTGCATGTAGAAAGAAAAAAAGTTTCAAAATTTTGCCCTTTTTAAAATCTCCACCTTATTTAAATTTCATGGATGAGTCATTCTTTAGAATCAAAAGAACAAGCCTCATTTAAAACATTGCTGCAGTCACTCACACAAGCCCTAAAGCAAGCTAGATGTTGAGCTGAAAGATGTGGGAGAGCACCTAGGATAGAGGTTTGAATTCTGAGCCTTTTGTGGCATTTGCTACTGTTGCACAGTGAGAGCACAACCAAATAATCTTCTATGGTACTCTCCAAACTTGGGTACTGATCTGGTGGGCAAAGACATTCAGCAACATCTTTAGCCATTTTTAGTTGCTTGTTAGTCATATCAATCCATCAATATCACATTTCTAATCATGTAAATTGCGTGATTTTTTTTTTTTTTAAGTGGCAAAAGGAGTTTTCTTCTGCAACTTCAATCAGGCTGAATGCTCTTTTGCCCGTCTGATGCCGCTCTTCTTCACCCTTTTTTGCGTGCTCTGTTCAGCCTCAACTTCTCTTAGGATGCTTGTGGAATTTCCCCGGCATGGCTGGAGATTGCCCTAGAAATGTGTGCTGAGGACCTTCTGGCAAAGACTGGAAGGATGGTTGTGTTTCTCTTCTAGGGACTGAGCATAGCTACACTGTCCTCGCAGGGTCCTCATGGGTGCTAACATTCACAAGAGCTGGGTGCAGCCTTTTTTGCCTGAGACGGAGATGAGGATGCCACATGCTGCAGAGGGAAATCCCAGCTGAACCCAGCTCCAAACTGTAGTACTGAGAAGGTCCAGGAGCTTTGCTGCAGAAAGCCAGGACAGGTGGAAGGGATTGAAGTGATAATCAAGCATGTGCACAATGGAGATACTAGGTTAAAGCAAATTACATGTGTGGATCTCACCAGGGTTTCACCCTCTTGCCATTTAGTTCTGCCAGAAAAGAGGCAGTTCAGTGTAGGACCAAACACAGACTTTCACATGCCAAGAGAGCATCAATTAGAAAGCTCCAGGCTGCCATGGGAGCAGAGCTGGGGCAGAGGACTACATTTTGGGGATTGTGCCTTCCCTGGCTCATTCTGAGGGATATGTTTTGGGTGCCACATAGCAGGCACTACATTTTCATATGATATCATTTGTGTAGAAGAAGCAGCCTGTTCATGAGCAGGAGCATCCTCACATCAAATACAATTGCAGACATGGCTGAGAAAACAACCATTTAATTCAAGTAGAAATGACACTGGAAAATTCAAAGGTGGTGTAAAAAACTCCCAAGTAGTTGTTACTCACTGGAAGCAAATCCTAGACATGGATGGGATGCACAAGAAGTGCTGGGCAAAACAGAATTTATGGGTAGACATACCTTTGCCCTCAAGACATGTCATTTCTTCACATGATCCCCCAAACTCTCTTGAAATTAAATTAACAGTTTGGGGTAATCCTTCTCTGATTCCTCTGGAGTACACAGCATGCTGCAAGGGACAAAAACCCACTCCTGACAGCCTGGCCCAAATAATCTAGAGGCTGCTGCCTGCCCCTCCGGTGGGCTTCCTGCAAACACAGCCTGCCTCTCCAGTGGGTTCATCGGGTGATTTTCCCAGCGTTAACATTAGTGTGTGACTGTGCCATGGGTGCTGTGCCTGCACCGCGATGCCGTGTCTGCCTGATCTCTCATTGCCCGGGCTTCTGCTTGCACAGACCATTTCAGAGCTGGGGCTGAGAGGCTCCGGAGAGCATTGAGAGGAAGCTCAGCCATAGCGAAGTATTTCTGTCCTTGGTTCTGCTTATCCCGAACCACAGTTCTCACATCTCTCTTCTGTAATTTCTGTAGCAGCTGTCTGAACTTTCAGCTGTTCTGCCACGAGCAGAGGTGCCAGCACCCTTTAAATCACTGCAGAAAGTAAGGGTGCGTTCCCCATCCTGGTGGAAAGGACAAAGTTTGGGGTTTGGGGTTTTTTGCCTTGCAGAAGACAAGTGCTTGTCAGAGATAACTAGGAGAGGTCTGGAGGTTATTCACAAATTAATTAGCCTCTGAACGGAGAGGACTGCAAGCAATGCCAGATAAGCCTGTAGCAGCTGCACCCCTGCAGCCAACAGTTAATATTCCCTTTCCTCTCCAGGGGAACGTCAGGGGTTAATTCAGTCGCTATGCATTTAATAGCTCAGTTTAAAGGGGAAGAAATGACACCCTTCTCCCCTGCCTCGCTGGCTGTGGATGGTTCGCTCTGTCTCGTTGATCACATGCTCCCCGAGCCCCCGGTGCTGCAGCAGCCCCAGCTGCTGCTCCGCTGCTGGGCCGGTGCTGCTCAGGACCCGGCCCGGCCCCTGCCTGTCAATGCCTTGCTGTCCTGACCTCCTCTTTAAAGGAGGGAGCGTGCAGGATGAGCCCTTGAGCATATGGGTGGAACTCTGGGAGGCACCTGATCTCTCACCACGGTCTCCAGCTCTAACCATGTCTATTTGTTGTTGTCTTTTTTTCAGGGACTATGGATCTTCAAAGAGAAAATCAGGTAAGATGCCAGGCTTTCTGTGTACTGCATGATTACAGAGAGGACCTTCCCTACCCTCACCACTGACACCGCTTTTAAACCTTCCCTTTATCTCGTGTTGCATGAAATTGTGTAGCAGTTTAACTTCTCGTTGCTGAAGCCTGCTAGAGACAGGCATCAGTTGCTTTCCTTTGCACTGGAGAGAAAAAACCCACCTTATGCAGCATTGCAGTTAAAATGACTGCTCTGCTCTGGCTGTGTTTATACAGCTCCTTCTCCAGTCTGAGAGGATAATTGTATTAAATAATTATTTTTGTTCTTAAATCAATCTTTACCTGAGCAAACAGTCAAAACGCAGCCTGAGAGTTGGGGTTCTTTTCTGGAAGGGAAGGAAATTGTTCTTCTGGTCTGAATTTTTTGTTTATTTGGTTTTTTTTTTTTTTTTTTTTTTTTTTTATTTAAAAAATG